>NDXB01006659.1:34223-48189 GCA_002631895.1 Agapornis roseicollis | reverse complement strand
AAAAACAGCTAAAAAGCTTAACTAAAGTTAAAAAAAAAAAAAAAACAAAAAACCAAACAAACCAAAACCAAACAACAAAACAAAAACAAAAAGCAAAAAACCAAAACCAGCCACTGCTAAAAACCCATAAAATCTAAGCAAGTACTGAACAAATACACAAATTAAAGGACATCTTTTTTTTCCCTCTATATGCCTCTTATCTCACTTCTCAGAAGTATCCAGTATCCAAATATCCCAAGATGAATTTCACAAGAACCCAGCAGCCAAAAAGTCACTTTGACAAGATTTTAAAAGTAAAGAAACACATAAAAAAAACCCCCTTCAACAACCGCTCTGCATAGACTACATTTGCAGGCCAGAACACCATCTCACCCAAAATAACTGCATGGCACAGGAAAGAATGCAATTCGCATATTAAGAGCGACCTAAGCTTTGATCTGTCTCTAAGCTCCTCTCTATAGTGTACCTGAGCATCAAGAAGTCTCAAAGGTTATTCTGTTTTCTTCAAATTATCCCTTTAATGTGACCTTTTTTCCCATAAGCTTCTAACAAAGTCTGAGAAAAGCCACTTAAGCTTGCATACGGCTGCAGGAAATACATCCCAGAGCTCGGGCTCTCCCAGGGCCAAACCCACTGCTGTACCCATCTGCTTGCATTTCCATAGCTCTACCCAGTTTCACCTCCTGCCTTCTGCACAAATGCACACCACTGCTTCTCCCAGAAAGAAGTGCCTGTTTGTTTCAGAGCTGTGACACTGCTGCCTGGGCACACTTGTCACCACCTTCAGCAGGAGCCTGACAGATCATATCTGTGAAGGCTCTTCTATAGCCTCTACATCACATTTTACTCTCTCTCTCTCTATATATATATATACATACACACACACATACTTTTTAAGAGCATTTTAGCAGAAGGCTAGGGACACTCAGGTACTACTCAAGAGCATATGCACCCCCCATGGACACAGAAATAAACATATCCTCTTGAAAAGGGTTTGGTAAGCCACTGGCATTGCAAGTGACAGCAGCAGGCAAACATCCTCTTTTATGTGCAGTGTAGTACAGACTGAAAAGCATTTTACCAGTGGAAGAAAATTATAAAGACTTCAAGTTAACTTGCATCAATCATCAAAAAGCTTTTACATCAGCTAGAGTAAAAGATGAGAGAACACGGGTCAAGAGACTAAAATCGTGCAAAACATGAGAGTAAAATAGCTACAAGACAACCTTGAAACTGTTGGCATTAAAAACATTCCTTTTGAAGGCCTCACCACTCTACACATAAGAAGAGCAGTTCAAATAAACCAGTGAAATCATCACATTGAGGCACTTGATTTCAAGCTTAGAGAAACTTATTTCACCTATCCCAGAACAGGACTAAACCAATCAAAATAGAGCTGTGTTTTAATACAACCTTACGCAAACATTTAGACTGAAATATAAAAGGTATTAACTTAATACTCTATGTTCAGTTCAGAAGTACTTTTGCTGCATAGTACTGCCATACAGGTCCCAGCTACAACACCTATTTTTCAAACCCAGCACAATATATCCTTTACAAGAACACACAAAACCTCTATTAAAAATATGGAAGGCATTCCCAAAAAGCCCTGCACCAAAAAAAAGTAAAATCTCAGAATTATATACCACAGAAAAATCAATAAAAAACTTACCTTACTCGAACCCAGGAAAGAGATGCTGCTTAGGAAAGAAATCAAAGAACATTCCCCTGTTCTCTTCAAGTACCAGCTGAGAGGAGCCAATTATCCAACAGGTCCCTAATGCAGCACACAGCTGCCATCATTGCTGCAAACACAACTGTAGCAAAGGCCACTCAAGGTGGGGTCACAATGAGACCCATGCAGCTCTCTCCCAGCATCGCCTGGTGTTAAGGGGTAGCACTGCTCTGCACCTTCCTATAGGAGTTATGTGCTGATCTCCCAGCTGATACACATTCACAGGGTCCTGCAGGCTATCATGATGCTGAGATTTAAACCAGCTGGAAGCAAGGAAGCACAGAGGAATTTTGTTTGCAAAGGGGTACTGGCACCAGCCTGCTCCCAGATGTGTCCTCCACAGCTTGCCCTGCAGACTGCAACACCTGCACAGCCCAAATGCATTTCTCCCTCTGATGCATTAAGAAAAACTGATACTACACCAACAAAAGCAGAGCAAAAAACTGCAGAGCCAGTGCAACCACTGAAATGTAAGAGGCAGCATTTTATCCTGGTCTCCATTGCTGAAGAGCTTTTCAGTGAAGAGGTGGAACCCTTTAGTTTTCAAGCAGTCAGGCCTAATGAGGAGGCAATGTACATCTTGGGGCATGACCCAAAAGCTACTTAACTTTAGCAGTATCCTGATGTTCCTCATCCTGCTTCACAGCTGAGTAAAATTTGAATGACTAAGATGTAGTTGAGGGTCACACACACAGCAAGGGGGCCTCACGAAAACAAAGGCTAAACCTAACTTGGCTACACAGAAAGTTTTTGCCATTACACTGATGCAGGAGTCAATGAGCTACTACATTTATGCTAAACCATCATTTTAAAGTTATTTTAAGTTGTTTTCCTTTCAATCACCAACATGACAAAGCAAGAGTTGTTTAATTTTATTCTAAGTTATATTCTGTCATGCACTAAAAGATTCCCCTATGAAGACAGGCTGAGAAAGTTGGGGCTGTTTAGCCTGGGGAAGAGAAGGCTGCGTGGAGACCTCATAGCAGCCTTCCAGTAAGGGGGCCNTTAATTTTATTCTAAGTTATATTCTGTCATGCACTAAAAGATTCCCCTATGAAGACAGGCTGAGAAAGTTGGGGCTGTTTAGCCTGGGGAAGAGAAGGCTGCGTGGAGACCTCATAGCAGCCTTCCAGTATCTGAAGGGGGCCTATAAGGATGCTGGGGAGGGACTCTTCATTAGGGATTGTAGTGATAGGACAAGGGGTAATGGGTTAAAACTTAAACAGGGGAGGTTTAAGTTAGATGTAAGGAAGAAGCTCTTAACAGTGAGGATGGTGAGGCACTGGAACAGGCTGCCCAAAGAACTGGTAAATGCTTCATCCCTGGCAGTGTTCAAGATCAGGTTGGGCAGAGCCTTGGGCAGTGTGGTCTCTTGTGAGGTGTCCCTGCCTATGGCAGGGGGGTTGGAACTAGATGATCTTAAAGTCCTTTTCAACCCTAACTGTTCTATGATTCTATGAAATATATACCTGCATTCAAATTCAAGCAGTTAAGGTTTACCCTCTACTTTTCTTCCCCTCCCTATGCAATTCTCCAGTCTTAAATACAGTTTGCAAATAAGTTTTCAGTTTCATAGGTGTGTGTATCTCAAAGCCCAAAGGGTCATGGGTTTTTATGAAATAAAAAGGGTGCTAAGTATTTTCTTCTGGATGCAGCAGACCCAAAACTAAGTATTTCCTTGTTCTCTTCCACTTCTTCACCTGCAAGTTCTGATTCTCCAAACCAGTATCTATTAGTCACACTGAATGATATATTATTACACAAATTCAAGTTTGCAAAAGCACAACCTGAATTCATTCCTGTGAACAGTCTAAAGATAAAAGCGGGCCCTGAGCTAATCTCATTTTGACTTCCTTTAATCAAGAGCACTTCCTCTTCCCTCCATAGACTGCAAGTTCCTTGGAAAAGGTTAGAATTGATGTGGACACCATACAACAGCTAAAAAAACAAAATAAAAAGCACCAAAAAAACCAACAAACAACCCCAAAATTACCTCTTGATTCAGTGGCACATGTTCCTAGTTAAACAAATGTTACTGTATTTACTACTCTAACACCAAAATGCAGTGACTCCTCCAGGAAAACACAGCTGGCTTTTTACACTCGGACCACAGCTTAGAAAAGGGAAACCATGCATTAGATAAACAGCATCTGTCGAAACATGAGGATATGGCCCAACACCTGGCTGTAATCTGAGCACCGACCCTGGGCAGGCAGTTGATTCTGACTCCAGAGCATAGAGTTTTCATTTATCTTTGAGATGCCCCAGCAGCAGGCAGCCCAAGGTGAACAGTGTGGGGTTTATTCTCCCTCTGCAGGCAGAGCACACCTTGGGAAAGCCAGGAGCAGGTCTCTGTTCCTGGGTGGCAAACACCCCTGTCTGACACCCTGGAGCCATGCAGATCAGAACCACAAAAACTGACAATGACCCAAGTGCACCACTCAACCCACGATGTTCCTCTTTTGTCAAGAAATTGCCTGTGGTTCCAACTGAAAGGCCTCAGCCCATCAAGCTAAGGGATGTTGTGTTTGCACCCACTCAGGCTGGAGGTGACTAGCAATGGGGTGAGCTCACTATCAATACTGAAGCATTCATAATTATGTTTCCGAACCTTTGCTGTGGATGGGGACTCCCCTGAGGCTTAACCTCTCTCTCAGTGCAATTCTGTGTTTTGGTAAAGCAGACAGAAAACCCAGATCCAGGCTTCCAAGAAGATGGGGCAGTGCACAGCTACCGGGGCCCACACTGGCCACCAGGAGCTTCTGCCTGGCAGACAGGGCAACTCCGAGCTCACAGGCTCCGGCCGCCCTCTTCCCACCGTCTGACCCAGCAGCTCACAACTGCAGATCCACATGGTAATAAACTTATTCCTGCAGTCCTTGACAGCGGTTAACAAGCCTGAGACTACATACAGCTAACATCTTTTGGCCATTTAGCCAGATTTATGCCTAAAGCAATGCAGAGAATAGATTTTATTATTCAAGTGAGGAATTTTAATATTTTCTCTCTTTCTTGGAAGAGGCTAGGAAACATTTCCAAGGAAGAGTTATGCTTAGTTTTGCTGAGAAAGAACAAACCTACCCTGCATTACAGCATGCAGCTGTAACCAGAAAACAGCTATGGATCTACATACAAAAGCATTGTGCCTATGCTAATGCAGTCAGAAGTTCAGAGCACTCATGTAACTGAAATCACTTGTAAACTCACTTATAATAAAGGCATATTCTACTATTACTATTCTGGTTCCATTGCTGAGCAGAAGCAATGCTGTCGAACACTGGGTGGCCTTAAATTACTGCTCTTTCCCACGAAGTTCATGTTGCCACAACCGGTTACTGTTTCAGCATGAAATATGACAAATACATAAATAAGAGAAAAGCCTAATCTGTTATACAGAGCTCATAAACAGAGTCCTTTGTGGTTTAAAGCCAGTCTGCAGAACTGGTAAACGGCAGAGAGCAATTCCTGCACTGCCTGGCAGCACCAGTTCCGCTCTTAGGGTCTGGCTACTGGGCTTTCCCTTGCTGGGCATCACCACTCAGCCCCACCACAGCTCCATCAGCTGGGGCCCCCAACGGCTCTCAAGTCACCAAAGAGCCAGGACCAGAGCTTAAGGAAGGCAGATGGCTTTGAGAAAGAGAGTTGGAAGAAGTACAGGAGCCATACCAAAGGAAAACTGACTGGGTTAATAAGGAAGGTAGCACATTGAGAGATGAAACACAGCACAAGAAACACAACGTGAGATTTAAGGAGGTGAGCTATGCAAGTTCTCAGTATATAATACAGAATGTGTAATTTCTTTCAGGTATGCTAAGGACTTGGGGAAAACACATTTTCAGATTCATACGTTTTTCTAAGTAGTGCTGGTCAGTGACTCTGCTTTGTGTTAATTGCTCAGGAGTATAATTAACGTGCCACTGTCATGCACAGCCACATAGATGAGAAAACACCTGGTCGGTTAGCCTACGGTAATGTAGCAGTGATTGATAGCAACTGCAAAATTTGAGTCCTGGAGTGGGCTCTACCCATGCTTTTTGCTCAAACTATGGCACAGAAGCAAGAAAAAGTGAAGCACTTCCAGAGTGCTGTATTTTTAAGACAGCTATTTATAATCTCTAAACTAATTAAATAATAGAGACAAATAGGTAAAATTGTAAGATACTGGGGGACATGAACTGTACATGATTAGTAATTATTCCCTGAAACTGTATATTGTAAACCATGAACAACAGTTTTTTAGTAACTGATTTCATGTCAAAGTTGCTAATAAGCTATGCCACAACCTGCAACACACTATTAGAGCTAAGTATTTTTCTGCTGTAAGTGTTCTACAGATTGATTGTTAGCAATGAAACAGTCTTCCCCACTGATGCACTCAGTGTGGCATGCGTACAGAATCCAATACCAGGCAGCAGCAAAATGCAACCCAGGAGATTCAATGCTTAAAATTGTTCTTATTACTACCATTGGGCTGCAAGTATCTTGCATTGACTTGACACAGCACACAGCCCGTACCAGTATCTCTGGCTTTTGTAACAAATGCCATCAGTGATGGTTGCCTATGCTCCTAACAAGCTGCCCAGCTGATGCATGCCTTAGCAACATGTTTTTACACTCACAGTTATTGCAGTGAGCTGAACCAAGGCAGGAGAAAACCAGGGCTCAGCAAAGGCGCTTGAAAGCTCAGGAGTCCGCAACTAATCAGTTGTGTCAATATCCAACTTTGATTCCTATAATTTCCAAGAGTTAACTATTTCCAAGAGTTCTGAATTCCTTTTAATTATAACACATTCACTTCCACATTTTGGCATGCAGAATGGAAAAAAAAGTTTTCAGTGGTTTCTGTTGACTGTATTCAGCTCCTGACTTCTTTGATAGCCTTCCAGCATCAACACTGCAGCCATTTTTGATTGCACAGATGTGGGCAACTGACACTGTTCTCTTTCCTTGCCCTTGCTGATAAGCACAACCACCCAGTGGAAAATAGCAGAAGGTAAGGGACCTGGCTATCAGCACCAACAACCTGCACTACCTCAGTATCCATTCCAATGCATGCTGAGCAGCACTGAAGTCAGTGAGAGGCATTTCTGATGCTTAACCTTGTGCAGCTGAGCCAGGACAGCAGTAGAAGCTGAAGTTTTAAGAGTTGGAGGCTCACTAGAAAGTCCCACTTATATCTTTACCCCAAATCATCATGCCTATGTATTAATCATTTCCTCTCTGGTACCTTATAATTTTTGTTAGGAACCACCAGACATCCTAAAGATAACATCTGGTATAAGTCAAAGTTGTCTGGGGAACTAACTCTGTACTTTCCTATCTGGTCTAGGTAGATACTCACTTGAGATGGAAATATGAGCTGGTTGAACTTCTTGCTCCAAATACTATTACCTGAATGCAGAGTGGCATCTGCCTTGTAAAATATTATTGTAAAAACTTATTTCAAAGAAACAGCTTAAAACAATTTCTAAAAT
Organism: Agapornis roseicollis; assembly: GCA_002631895.1. Taxonomy (NCBI): domain Eukaryota; kingdom Metazoa; phylum Chordata; class Aves; order Psittaciformes; family Psittacidae; genus Agapornis; species Agapornis roseicollis. Next base: position 40,980 of record NDXB01006659.1, on the reverse strand, counting down.
GCAGAAATTCTGTTTATTACATGGAGAATATAAATTGCAAGAAGTCTTGCAAGGCATTCTCTTCACTTTAAGTACAATACAGTACACTGTTCTCCACAATAAGTTACATAAAGGCAAATTTTATGTACATATAAAAAGGATCAGTGCCCAGAAGTATTTGCACAGCATATCTGCTATTCAGAAATCAACCATTTATATCTTTAGTTGCCTTCAGAATTCTTGAAGCAAACTGAATTCATGAACAGGTCTTCACTACCTGGTTTGAGAAGAGTTTTCAACTCATTTCTAAATTCAGTGGAGACCACGCAAATGGTTTAACCACTGAATTAGCATTCTCAGCATTAAGTCTATAAACACATGTATTAAAAAGGCAGCATGCCATATATGGTAGCATATAAAACAACACGGAGAAAAATCACCTGCCTGAATTTAAACTGCTTATGCATCCCAAAATACCCAAAGAAAGCAGCAAAGTAGTAGTGCCACTGTACAAGGCACTAATGAGACCACAGCATAATTCTGCTTATGCATGCTTAAAGTAAAGCAGTAAGCAAAAACAAAAAAAAAAAACACCCAAAAACAAAAAANCTGTCAACAGCTTAGATATAGAAATTATAGTGAGAATTTCAGAGGTTCATGAACTACATAATTTGAAAGACAGGTAATTATAAATCTAGGTTAAAAAAAAAAAAAAAAAAAAAAAAAAAAAACCCCCAAAAACAAAAAAAAAAAAAACCAAAACCACACCCCCAAAGCCCAACTAAAATGCCCTCAAACTGAGAAAGTGAAGAATAAAGCTACTAAGATAATCAGTAGAATGGAGACCAGTGTATGAGGAAAGACTGTAACAGCACTTGCTTTTTCAGTCACAAGAAAGAGCTGACAGTGTATGACGGACTTTTCAAAAACATGTCAGGAACATGCCAGAGAAAGAAAGCAAAGGACAATACTAGCAGAATAGCAAATGAGCCTCTAATAAATTTATATGGGAATGAAAACACGGTTCTTCAACTTAAAGGATGAGATGTACACATAGGACCTTTGAATAAGGAGGAGTGGAGCCAAAAATCTTTAAACAAATTAGTTTAATAGCATAGCTCAGTTCATAGAAGGGATTCTGTCATGTGGCATCTATTGTGGGAAAAGACCAGACCCAGAAATGCCCAACTGGAACAACACTCCCAACTTGTCTGAATTGGGAGATACAGAGACAAGAAGGTTGTGTCTATTTTGCAGTGTGAAATTACATTATATGCTCTAAAATTCCACCTAAAGATTTTCATTCCCCTCCACCCATATGAATAACTCTATATTTAACTATGTGAATTCTGTTAATACAGCAAATGTGGCACCAAGCCCTTGCTGCGAATCAGCAACCTGAACAGCTGACGTACCAGTCGGCACATCCTGTACAACTTTCACGGTGAAATTATTTTTCACACCTTTCTCATTTCTCCAATGGAGTGTAAGTATAGTGTCCTTCTAAAGTCACAGAGCAGTGAGCCATACAGACTGAAAATACCCAAGACAACACAAAAGATTATTTAATTCTTAAAATAATGCAAATATAAAAATTGAAATGTACCATGTGGAAAAGTGTTGAGTTATACATTTCACTGATTTTCCAATCCATACTCAAGTCTCTTTCCTTGAACTACATACACTTTCCAATTTATTTGAGGTGCTTGAACTTGCAAGGTATCTAGGTAACAGCGTAACAGTCAAAGAATTACTTGGAAAACAAATACAAGAACCAAAACCCCTTTAAACTCTTCTTCACTGAAAAAGAGAGGCACTGCATTAAGCTGAATTAAGGCTGTAAAATGGTGCTGGTTCATTGTGAATTTGAAGTCATCACAAGTCACAGGGTTGGCATTTAACCCACTGCTTCGCTGTTAGTCCTGTAAGCCTGCTTACGGAGGTGAGTCTCAATCTCCTCCCTGAAGACCAGCATCCCAAGGTGCGAGTGAGAGGCCTCATTCATGGCTTTGGACTGGATACACATGCGATACTGCTCTGGAGTGAGTTCATCTGCACAATGCTTCTCATGCCAAAGGTGAAAGAGACCAGGGACCGGTGTCCTGATCACAATAAGGTCACCATGCAAGTACTTTCTGTAAAGGTGAACATCCTCACCGCCCCAGCCTTTCACTTCCAAGTCAAAACCCCCTATAAAAAACAGTATCAAAAAAGTTATTTTGCCATACAGGCTAGATGCAAGACAAAAAGAGCAACACTCCTTTTATAACGTATTACCAGATCTGGTGTGACATGCCAGTAATTCTGGAGCAATTAAATTTAAGTTTTCCATGCCAAACCATGCCAAATTGAAGGAGAGGCGCTTCAATCATTCCACATCCTTTGTAGTGGAAATAGCCCAGGACATAAATCATGCACTGCTGGCTTCAGAAAGTCTCTTAGAACAGTGTCCCCCTATCACATTATGCATGACATCTCATGTGACAGCTGCAGAAAACTGCATGCAAATCTCACTGGCTATGGTTTTGGGTTATTTTTAGCAATCAGAATAGATTTTAGAAGCTGAAAAATGAAGCAGTCATGCCTCATATAAAAAGCCCTTTCTAAATATGCCAGTAACTACTCCATTAGTCACAACTAAAAAATCCACACTAAGGAAAGGAACCTGTTCCACCATTTTAAGTTCTCTTGTCTTTCCAGAACCACATTGTAAATCGACCCAAACTCATGCAAAATTTCAAAACTCATGAAGACTTCCTTTAGCATATACTTTACACATGGCAATAGGACTGCTGTCAGAAATCAGCCTGCATTCAAGCCATTTTACAGCGCATAGGGCTACATCATTACACCTTATGGCAGGCTGTCTTCAAGATGGTTTTCCAAATTTAAGCACGCCTAGCTTGTTCTCAGATTTAACAACATGCCACAAGGGGGTGGTAAAGCATACTGCTAAAGACAACTCTTCAACTACCCAAGGTTATTTCAAAGATTTTGAAAGCTTCCTATATATATTAGTGGCTTATTTGAGGTATGTTTTTCTTAAACTTGATTGATTTACTTCATACAGTCAAAGCACAAGAAAATGAACGATTTTTATAAGTTCTATAGTGAAATGTTGATGCTAAAAAATACTGTGACTTCTAATCAACACTCATCAGATGGGACATGAAAATCTAAAAGAATCCTATTTATCTCTTTGGTCAAACTTGTCAAGCAAACCTGACTGCTGTGCTTGGAAAACAGTAAACAAATACATTACTCTCCTGTCAGTAGATAAGAACTGAGGATTTATTTTCAAACACAATCTTTTTTCATTCATTTTCATCTTACCAACAGTCAAAAAGTCTGTCCGATATTGACAAGTCATCCCAAAGCCAAAATCCCGCCAGAAACCAGAATCCTTCTTGTGTACCTGAAATTATAAAACAGTTTCACTTTGAAATTCAAAATACAATGAAAGAGATATATTGCACTTCATTTTGTAGAACACTAAGCTCTTCTGATCATTTGGCTCAGTGCAGAATACATCATATAACACTTCTAGCATTTCTGTGTAATACACAGATGTGGGCTTCCTAATTTACCTGCTGTTCACTTCAGCCTTTGCCATCTGATTCCAAATACTTCCTCTTATTGCAACTTCTATGTTTCCTTTCTGCCACACCACCTCTGTTTTCTATGTATCTGCTCAGACCAAGCAGTAAATTTTTGGTAGTCTATTGCCAAATCATTTGTTCCCAACACTCCAATTCCTACCTGGTTTCTAAGGCCATATTTGTCTCTTCTTGTTCTGATATGATGAGAAAAAGAAAAGTAAGTTTTGTGATTGAAGTCAGCAACCATAACATTTTTCAATTCAAAAAAGCAAACACCAGAACTGTCAGGCAGCAGCTCACTCCCCTCAGCTGTGACCACTTGAGGGCATATGTAAAAAAATACGTTCTCCTTACGTTCACTAGAATCCTTGCAAGAAATACAGGGGTGATCATTAGCATGGGTTTTTTTGGGTTTCTTTTTTTAAGTAAGGCTGTGTTGCACAATCCTTTCTCTCCTCCAAACCTGTCTACACCAAAGTCCCAGCTGCAAAACCCAATTTCATTTATGCAGTCTCTTGAAAGAGGTCAGGCTGGACACTGACTGTGGCCATTCCATCTTCAGGCAACAAAGATCGAGAAATACAGTGCTTCTTTCTGCTGAGCCCTGAATGATCCTTAAACCTATTCTCTTGAATGTCTGTGGGGTCTGTTTATTGTTTTAACTACAAGGTTCCCCAGAAGCAGTGTTTCTCATTCCAAAAGCAAGACAAAATTAGCAGTATAACAGCCAATGATTCTAGCAGATGATGGATGGCAAAGGTAAAGAAACAATCTGCACAGGGTACAGCAGTCCACAGCACAAAAAAAAAAGCAACTGACTAGACATCTTAGCCCACCTTGAGTTACATGGCACACTTCCTGCAGCTATCATTTGGTAGTTAGCAAAGACAGTCCACGCTGAGGGAAGCCTACCAAACATCATTCATAGGTTTTTACCACTTTGACGGAACTTAAGGTGAAAACTGCTGCCATGTTATGCCACTATCCTCATAAAATAGTGGCTTCCCAAGCTAGAATTAAACAATAGATCAGAACAATCAATTTCCTTTGACTAAAGCTTTTGGGTTTTGGTTTGTTTTTTGTTGGTTTTTTTTTTTTTTCTTCTTTTCTTTTAATCTAGAGCTCCAAGTACATCTAAGATTGAGGGTTTTTTTGTATTTGATAAGCTTTTCTTCCAAGTGCTTTGCCCATAAAGTGTTTAGGTATGCACTGCCAAAGGTCATAAGATACCTCAGACTATTAAGTTACATTTAATTTTGTTTTGATACAAAGCATAGTTAATTTCTATTCAGAATAAATCCCACTGCTTACCAGTTGTTGCTCCACAGGGGCTGGTATATCTTGGTTGGCATAGACAATAGCAGGATTGTAAAGGCTGAATACCACAGGATAAAACACCTTTTTCCCTGGAAATGAAAAGGTAATTGTTACTCGCTGTGGGCACACTTTCTGAAAGCAAGAGGAAACTAGAAATACTCTCTTTATGTAAAATACTAGCTACTAGCCATCAAAGGGAAAACAAGCAAATATAAGTTCTAGCTGCTAGGATTTAACATTTAGGTAGCCCATAACATCTAGTGGGGCAGAGCCCTCAAGATTAGAAAAACAGATGTACACAAGTTTATATATATGCCACACATATATATTTATATATAGTTATATATACTTACATATGTATAAGATATTATACGTATATTATGTATCACAGTGTCACATTAGATGTCTGTGAAAAATCCCTGCAATAATGTTATACAGTAAAGCTAAAAACCAAGTCCAAGTGACACCTTGCTATGATTAGTTTTATGGGCTTGCCTCTTTGCACAAACATTTAAAAGCGTGTACACCTAGGACATCCTTCAAGGGCATTAAACATCATGAGTATTCTGATTATGCTGTGACACCACTTCTATGCCTATTACAAAAGCCAGATAAACATTTCTCAAGGATCTCTTGCACTGCCAGTGCTACAATGGTATTGACCGCATCCCACAAGAATACTCTACCCTGACTTGGGCATGAACTCTGAATGTGTGAGAAGCATTACAGATCTCACTTGAAGCAAAGGTGACAAATTGTCAGTAAGAATTGTCAGGCAGTCTCTCAAACTGCCTTCCTTATGAAAGCTCACAAGATGCTCCCCTCCAAAGTTTTTCCAATTATTTATATAACTTGTTTCATCAAGTGCAGACACAGAAATGAAAGAATAAGCAAGAAACAGCATCCAAATATCTAGCTTATAGCAAAATTTCTTGCCTGCTTATTATGTGAAGAGGAAGTATCTATTCATTCCAAATGGCCATTTGAAGAAAATGGTTTCTGGCTATGACAACTCCAGAATAAGAGTAAGCGTTAAAAAACCCAAAACAAAAGCCAAGGAAATGTTTGACAGGAGGTGGTCTTAACCAACAGTCTTAAGAAAGCTTTATCTATAAGCTGGCAGAACAAGCAGGCTTCATACAAACTTGAGAAAAATGGTCAGAAAATTTCAGAGCTTGGGATGTAAATGTGGAACATTAGCTACACATTGTGTAGCTCTACTGAAACCCTTTCATACATGATTTGTCTTGGTCACACAAGTGCAAGATGACATAAATCAAACTTGTTAGAAATTTCAGTATAACAAAAATCACCTTCCACTGCAAGTGCTACACTGAATTTTGTTATACAAATTTACATGCAGAGCAACTGTTAAAGCAATTAAACTGTCCAACTTTCTTTTAGACAGCCAAACCTTAGAAAATTGTACTTCTTGTACAAAAAGGCAACATGTTCTTAAAACAAGCTACGCTAAGACAAAATCTATTTCTCAATCTAAATACTACTGTCCTTTGTGTGCAGAGTAGTTTTCATCTTCCCAGATTCATGGTATTGAATAATCTCCACCATTCAAGCTAGTTTTCTATATGGTCAGTTTAAGCAAAACAACGCAACAAGACTGGGTTACAGCAACTGTAAAGAAACATACCAGGCTCAGCATTTAAGCGACAACTGTTGAGGAACTCAGCTGTGAAATAAACATCAACATCACAGAAGAACATCAGGACCTCGCCCTTTTCCCAGGCTCTGGCACCCACATCAAGTCCTCGGCCTCGGTTAAATTCCTCATTCAGAGAGACAAGTGTGTAATTGTGGAAGCTTGTTTCTCTAAAACAAAAAGAGAGACAAATACAAAATAAATA
>NDXB01006659.1:5517-33957 GCA_002631895.1 Agapornis roseicollis | reverse complement strand
AAAAAAAAAAAAAAAAAAAAAAAAAAAAAAAAAAAAAAAAAAAAACACAAAAAAACCCCAAAAACTATCCTGTTACATCATCAGGATGAGGAAAAAAAAAACCCTGTTCCAACAAACAACAAACCATTTTAAATGCCAATTAATATTGTTTGCATTGACTGACATTGGATCAACACGCTTACCTTGCTATGGATTCTAGGATGCCTTTTACTTCTGACAGCCCATCTTGTCCAAAATACACCACTGTGAGGTGAACACGCTTATCCTGATGAATACATACATCCCTGTAAGTACCAACATAAGCTGATATTAATAATTACTTGCAACGCAACAGAAGCTTCGGGTGCTTAAAAGCTATTATATGTAAAAGTATTAGCAGATTTAAGTAATCTGGTTAGACTTCAACTAGCTTCTGAAGAAAACAAGGAAAAATGTTCCCTTTTCTTGCCCCATCTTTCCCATTTGCATCAGAAGGTTCCAATACTGTATGTCTCATTTCAACACCTTATTTTATAAACAGGAACTCAATAGCTGAGGTAAACACAAAAATGATGTTCAAGATCATCTATGTCCAGGTTCACAACAGCCCTGGCATTTGGTCTAGAAGTGCAATTGGAGAATCTCCTAAATCATTTTAGAAGGAATGTTTTCTCCATATAGTAGGCTCAATTACAAGCATCCCAAGGCAGCTGCACACAATGTTGGAATCATTCGTTCTGGAAATTCATTTTGAAAAGGAAACAAAACACCGAAAATCAGCAATAAAGCTCACTACATAATCTCATGCACCTACCTGAAGTTTTGCATAAATTGTGCAAATGCCTCAGTTCTTCCAGCAAGAGGGACAATAATGTTAATGATTGATCTAGAAATATCGACTGTTTCACTCTTCACTTTCATGAGGGGTCCAAAAGGTCGGAACAAGGTGACATGCCTGTATTCCATGCCATCCATCTTCTTATAAAACAGCTCATACTGTGTCCCTTTATCTCTTTCTGTACGATAGTAACCTGAAGAATAAGTCACACAAGTAATTTGTGAAGCCAAAGATCCCAGCAATTGTATTTCAGACACATTGTTTTTCCAAAGAACTAGAGAAGCAAATAAACCTTTAGGGGAAAAGCATCTGGGGTTTTCCTAAAAACAAACAAACAATTTACAAACCATCAACAATCACAGTAACTTTCTGTCCTCACAGACCAGATCTCAGAAACAGTCCCAAACAAGCTCCTGCTTCCCTTGCTTCTTAGAGACCACATCAGATTTTATCATTCTACATCAACTTCTCAGGCAGCATTAGTCTGGTCTTCCCAATAGAAAGGGAATTCAGCTATTTGATATCAAAAAAGCAGGCAGTAATAGATTTCAGCCATCCCTTAAGCCTTTTGTTAAGGACCATCCCCAGAGGTAGTCCACAGTAAAAGTTGAGATCATCTGGCCAGCAATCAGCATAACACAAGCTGTGGGCAGAACAAATGACACAGTAACTTGCTTGACAAAGCCTGCAAAATCTGAAATGTGATATCTAAAAAAAATTAATGTGTGATAAATGCTGGAATGCTCTACAATTGCTCTCATTGCTGACCATTAGCTACAGTACTTTCTCTGTTGTAAAGACAGTGGTGTTTCACTATAGTCACAGTCCTCAAAGGACACAGGCAGAAGTTTTCTACCTAACTGTAACACTGAGAAAACACCAGCAGTCCTCTATAAACAGGATTACCTATTTAGAGAAATTTTACTCTTAATGGGTTGGCAAGTCTATCCCATTCAAAATATGGGTCATTTAAGGACATCAAGGTAGCAAGTTAAGCCAGCAGCCTCTCTAATTTTACACCACAAAGCAAAATACCAAGACTCATCTGTGGCATTGGCTCAACTGAGCTTTGTGTTGTTAATTCTGTATCCATACTAATCTAAGAGCAAGAGATGCTGAGGGGGAAAATACTCCAACAGAACTGCCCCACATCCATCCCATCTCTGCTCTCCTCTCTCTCACCCACAAGAAAAAGGTGTATTATAGAGAAGAAACATAAGCTACACTATGAACCAAAGAATTTTAATTTGAGCTGGCCACAGAGACCACACACCTCCCCTCACACCATGCAGCCAGTGTACCTCCATTCACTCATTCAGCAGGACTGGACTGCCTCTTCTGCAAAGCAGCCTCCAGAGCACCTAAAATCCTCTCCCAGGCACACACCAAATGAAGGTGGCAGGGCACAGGATAGACAAACAGTTCTGGTGACACAAGGGGCTGTCTTTTTGCTCAGTATACGGTCTTTATATATATACACTGTGGTTATTGTCCTTTTTGCAACTGAAATCAAGAGGGGTCCAGGTATGTGAAGGAAACACTCCTCAAAGTTCAAGCAGCTTTGTTTTGTCTGCCTTGAACAGAAAGCTTTGTCTCTCTCCTCTCTACTATCCCCATGCAAGTATTCCTCCATGCTCCTTCCTCCCTTACTTTCTCATTCAACACAAGAAACATGGAATGCATACACCACCTTGCCCCAGCTTTTTTCCTCTATAACCCAGGCTCCATTTACGAAGAGTCCTTTCCTCTGTAATGCACCTTTTCTTGCAGGCAAGCATGTTCACTAGCATACACGATGGGATACATGCATGACCACCACACAGGATGTGTGGGAGATGTGTTGTAGCAGAACAAGCCAATGCCTTTACACTGAAAGTTAATGGTGTCTGTATACAACTTTTCAACTTAAATGCTTTTTACCCTACGAATAAAGTTTTGAAATGAACACTAAGAGACAGAAATCTGTATTTATTCTTTTGTGAACACAAAGCTGCATCAAATATGCAACACATTTTAATGCTCAGCATGACAGTTTCAAATCAGTATTAATTACAAGTACTGAAAAGGGTGTTTCAAACAATGGAAGTCCACAGCATTGATTCTTAGAAGCAGAAAAAGATCTTATATCCCTCTCAACCCCTTTCCATTCCACCCCTTTGTACTGTATAGTCTAGCACTGTACCTTGAAAACAGCTTCTTGCTTACTGAAGCAGCTGATGCCACCATGGCATTTGCACACCTTGCTTTCATTCAACACAGCAAATAACTTTGTACCAGTAACCCTGCATAAGGTTACATTCAGTATTTCAGATTACATTCCTTTCTTTAGTATCTAATAGCTGTTTACAGATGAAAATACCATTTATAAGTGAAGTTTTGTAAAAACATGTCAAAGTTGTCAGTAGGTTATCTTTAATCAAAGGACAGGCTCTAGATGTCAGTTTGCAACAGAAGGCTGTCACACACAAGAAAAATCTGTAGATGGAAGAAACTTTAAAAAATGCCATTGTTGATAGTTTATAAAGACCTTAATATGAATTTAACTGCTTAATTTAACTTAATATGAATTTAACTGCCAACATTTAACTGCTATGAGGTTTCCAGCTTCTGAATCTCAGCATCCTACCAATGCCATACTTTTAAAATAGTATATGCTCTTCACTATGAGCTAACCTCCATAGTTAATCTACTAATTTGAATACTTTTATGGGATTAAAGCTTCTATACACAGAAGCCAGAACAGAGAACAGCTAGAAAAAGAACCCACATCTGTTTTACTTCTTAGCATATTCAGGTTTTAACACTTGGGACTGACTCATGTAACAGAACTTGCTATCTCACCTTCCAACTAGTATATGCTGGCTGCCATCCAAAATATAGCTCTATAAGCAAAGAGGTAAAAAGCAGCAGAAATAATTTAACAGCTGTTATTCCTGGTCCATGAAGCTTTAGTCCCTTCTCAGAGTTCTGTTTCTCACCAAAGAAATCTAGGAATACTGGGAATCAATTACTATTAAAGCCAAAAAGCTGTTCTTCTATTGCCTTGAATACTATTGTTTCATTTACAACTACCACACATGTTACCGAAAAAGTGTCTATGGAATTTAAGAGATGTCCCTAATTTCTGTATACTAAACTTCCCAGTTGAAGTTCCAGGACACTGGCCAGTTTTTGGTCATATGAAGGCCATATGAAAGGGGGTATTTTCCATGATAAGCAGTCAAAACTGTTCTGTGGATGGCAGGGACTCTGGAAGTTTTTATTCTGAGCTTGTAGTGCTGAGATAAACAATCTTTTATATGCCAAGAATGGGTGGGAAGTTTTCCCTTGAAATTCAGACCTAAAGACAGTTTCTGGACTTTGCCCAGTTACAGCTGGAAACACAGAAGCAAGAGAAATAGACCCAAATAAAAGCACTCAAATTCTGATAGACATTCAATAACAAGACCTTCATTAGAGATTAGCAAACTGACAATTAACTTCTGAAAATACACTAATGCCTCTATTTTCCGAAAGTTAAACATCTAACCAATGGAAGAGCTTTTAATATCTTGATAAAATAAATGCATTACACTGGCAAATGTAACCCAAATAACCCAGCTGCACTGATAGTACAGATGTCCATGAAAACTCCTCAATGAGTTTTGCATCACTATTCAAGATTTAATGTCTTAGGCTTCTGAAGAAAAGGGGTGGGCAGAAGTAACACTATTATGCTCTTCCCATTTTATTTATCCTCATATATCTAATAAATATCAAATACTGATCTCAAAGAAATCTATTTTTAATCCAGGACAATCTTAGAATGCCCAATTCATCAATTAGGTTCACTGCTTGTAGCCCTAGACTCCTTCATTTGTGAAAATCCGTAATACTGCAACTTTTATCCTCTCTAGGGATACTCTTCATCCAAGGAGAACAGCATACTCCTATTTCTCATATGCTTAGATCTAACAGAAACATTTAGAAAAAAAGCAACTTCAAAGTGTTTCTCAAACAGCTACTGCAGAACAAGACTTTTTTTAAGGTCAGATTTTTTGTTCTGTTAATATTAGAGTTTTGGAAGTTTCAGTTTGGGTTGCAGCAAAGTAAAGATGGAAACAATGCAGCAAACTGCCCTACAGAACTGAGAAACTTATGATTTTCTCTTCACCAGCAAAGCAAGTCAATTAAGCCTTGTGATCACTAATTTCAAGCATCTTCATAGTTGTAATGCATACTTGCAAATCTTCTTTTTTAACTTGGTGTTACTGCTCAAAGCTTGCCAATAGCCATGATGTGGCTGTGACAGCTCTGCCTAATCACAGCTCCAAAACAGATTGGGATGATTATTTTGTCTTGCAACACTAAAAACATAACACCACTTTGGATAACACCTGAACAGGCTGCTCACTCCTGTGGATACACCTTCCTGGCACCACTAAAAGAACACTTTTACATACAGACTACAGAAGCTGAGCATGCAGCAAAGAAGCTGCATGAACAGTTGTTGAATCAAGGGCACAAAATAAAAAAACAGAGCAGCAACAAGAAAGTTAGCACCTATCAGGATGCATTTTTCATTTTTGCCTATGCTTTGTGGCCTAAGAAGTGCTGGAGTAATAAAAATCAGTAGATTCAAATACTGTGAATTATTGGGTAATTAAGTGTACTTTTTAAAAAAGTTTATTTAGAAATTTGCATTTATAGAACAGATAAATTTAAATATGCAGAAGGCAGATTCATTTTTAATTCATGCCATTAGTCTTTATTGTCACAAGTGATTCCAATATAGTTAAATCCTAAAATACAGGAAGAAAAACAGTTCTTTATGCTTTTACAGATTGAGACAGTGGGCATCAGAGGCAATGTGCTGGGAGAGAACTTAAGAAATATTCAGTGGAGGTGAAGAGATACCACCAGGTGAAACTGCCTGTAAAAGATTCTAGACTTAAATAGCCACCAAATTCTCTGAGGATTTACTAATACACCTGAAAGTGCATAGCACAAAAGATGATATAGTTCAAGTTTAGTCTAGTATTTCACAAGTCCAGGAAAGAATAATTCCCAGAACCAAACATCATTTACCTACATGAAAATTTAGCCTGTTGAGGTAGGAAGCTTCTACAATAAAAACCCCTGTTTCCAGTTTAGCTTGTACTTGTGAGAGTTTTGTGGGTAAGTTTTGGTAGATAGGTATGCATTAGTTTTGAGGAAAAGAAAAAAACCTGCAAGTCAGAACAAAAGCAAATCAGTCTGTCTACGTTAATGATGGTTATGTATGAACTAATGCAGTATCATGTTCTCTTTTGCCCCAGACCATCCCCCCCACACCCCCAAAAAAAGAAAAGTCCACAAATTTCTCAGCTTCTTGTTTTCTCATTTCAAATTGCATAAACCCTCTAGTCTTAGTCCTAAACGGCTTATCACAAAATAATCTATTAGCAATTGGAAAAGACACAGAACTTAAACTATTTATCTCAAATCATCTTTAACAAACTGTTTCTCTAAATGCACAATGCTATTCCAGCAACAATTTAGTTGTGCTCATTGGACAGTTACAGGACCTCTTGCAAGTTAAGTTCAAGTAGATACACCAAGTCCACTGTGTAACTTGAAACTACCAGTTTATGATATCTTAAGGGAATAGTGTTTTCAAACTACAAAGGCATAAGCTTTCCAACTAGACTTCCATCAAACAAGGATACACAAACTGACAAGGGAGATAGCACACTAGAGCTCAGTCACAGGGCCACAGGGCAAAAGGCATGCAGGTATCACTGCCAGCTGGTTCCATTTCTCACCTCTAGTTTTGGAACAATGGGGGGGGGGAAATGTTAATATTCCAAAACAGCCTTTTTTTTTTTGCTGGCCTAGTGTCTAAATTAACCAATAGTACCCACACATACAGAAACATGAAATACCCAACAAACCCCACAATTTCTGTCTGGAGAAAAAAACCCCAAAACCAAACCAAAATAAAATAGACCAACCAAACAAAGAAAACAAAAAAACAAAAAAATCAAACCAACAACCCACACTGATACATATTACTACAGCTAGTTGCCATAGTAATGCAACATGAGCAACATCATAAAAATACACTACGCTTGAAGACAGTTACAGCAGTTTGATTTCCAAAACCAGTTATCAATATACTGGTGTGAACAGAGGCCAGGGCATGAAGTACAATTTTAAGGTCCTAAATCTGCCTGCTCTTGTTCTTTGGAGGTCTGCAGCCAGTATAAGCAGAGCACTAAGAAAAATAAAGAGCTATTTCAGTAACGGTAAAAAGAAAAAATACATTAGCATAACAGCAAAGAAAAAAAAGCTGCACACTTAATATAGAAAGAAAACAATTAAAAGACTTCAAGGATGACTACTTCCAGACAAAATAATACAGCTTTCAGTAACAACTGTACTAAGAGCCTAACACTGCATTGTCTGTGTTATACTGACACAGTTGACTCGATTCTACACCCTGTTCCACCTTCTGGAATGAAGAAGAGTACTTGCATTAAACTTTAATCACAGTAGCTGTTAAAAGCAGAGACTTTTTGTGCTACAGACCAATTACATCATCTTAGACTGAAAGAACTGATTATTTCAAGGCCAATGGTACTTTTCTCAAGCATGTTCGCTTAATAGTGAGGACATAAGTACTGCTGAGATCCAGAATCCCTGTTACAGTAATGCTTTTACAACATGTCCCAAATTTTGTGGGGCTTTTTTATGGTAACATGAACTGTATTTAATACAAAAAAAGAGATACCAGAACAGGTTTTGATTATCTCCGTCAGCATTTTACTGTACCTTGAAAGCCAACTTCTGTAGAAATTATCACTAATGCATCTTTCAAGGGTGTCACTAAGTGAAAATATAGCTTCCATATCTGCTTTTATAATAATGTGTCCTGTAATTAAACTTACAAGTACTGAGAGAAAACTGAAGAGAGTTCAAGGTAATGCAGCTTAGCAGACCCTGTAATTTGTATACCATGAAGGACACAAAGTTCTTTACCTGAAGACCAGAACACATAAGCCTATCAACGGTTTTCCTCCAGCATAATGTGTCAAATCTAAGACAGTCAGTAGCCTGAATATTAAATAAAAGTAGTATACAGATAAACAAAGAAAAACCCTGTAGCTTCATACTGTCTGGCTTAACTATGCTGGAACAAGAGAAATTAATCAATTTCTCCCTCCTGCTGCCACCAGTTTCACTGGAAGTCTTTCAGTTATTTAGCACCATAAGCAGTTGTGTTACACTGACTTCAGCTACAACCAGCTATGAATGCCTCAGTATTTTATGCAGATACAGCTGTATCCCGTACACTTCTTGCGGAGAACCCTTCTGAAATGGATTTCTTGCTCCCTACTCAAAACACAAGATAATGAAGCAGTAACAGTCTCATCATTAGAAATAAAGGTTCCTAGTGTGTAACATCTGTTCAAGATTATATTCAAGTAGGTAAACTCCCTAAAAAATACAAATACCATTAAATGCCTGCTGTGACATTCTGTTATGGAGTTGGAGAGCTTGTAATAAACATACCTTCTATGAAATCATTTTCACTATAGAGCTGCCTCTCTCCTACTCCATCATCTTCATCTTGTCCATCTTCTTCATCTGGATTATTGATGACTTCTAGGCCAGCCTCAATAACTTCCACCAATTCATCTCGCTTATCCTTTCTAACAGGTTTCTCTTCTGGATGCCGAGTGAGCCCCATTTCCAACTGAAATACTTTCATGGATGTAAAGCTTTCAAAAGGAATGACACCATATTCACTAGGCAGTTTAGCCCCCACGCTCACCTCAGCTTTGTCAATCTGTGAATGAAGAAATTCTAGGAGATCATTGGATGATTGTTCTTTGGTGCCCTGGTAGTTCATGCCATTGACCCTTGGGCTCTTTTTTTCCTGCAGGGATTTCAATTTATCACTCATTTCCTGAAGCTCTTGCTTCAACTGGGCAATCTGACGTTTCAGACTGGTAGCTCTGTTTTGATAATGCTCTTCTTGCTCCTGCAAGAGAGCTTGATAGTATTCTTTACCCATGCTTTCACCTATGACACCAGGCAGAGATCCATTATCATCTGTTTGAGGAGCACACTCCAGCAAATACATAAGCAAGACTAAACTGAATAGTAAAGCAAGGCCCACTAATAGCCAACGAGTCCTGGCTTGAATTACTAAGCCTCTTCTGGGCATTCTTATGTTACTACCACTTCCAATTCAAAAATCTGACTTATCTGCTCATGCTTTTCAGGGAGCATCACCCCAGAGTTCAAATCTTAGAAAGACAGAGAAAGCATGCCCGCCATAGTTACTACAAGTTTTGATAAAGTAGCTGATGTGCAGTTTTCGACCTTTGCCTTAATCAGGTGTCATTGCAGAGACATAAATCTGAAGTTCCTATGTCATCCATAACCATCAACTGTGAGCTTGGTTGACGCCATACAATTTGTTCAGGATTTCCTATCCCAAATGAAAAAACCTGCAGAGGGTGAGGAAGATGGAAGATACCAGCAAGGAGTCATATTTCCATTTCCTATTTCAACCCTACTTGGCTGGTTTTAGTCTATTTGAAGTTCAGTGAGCAACGTCTGCAGAAGTAAGTTCATAAGCTTTGAATCAACAGCAATTTTTCTCCCCCTGT
This sequence comes from Agapornis roseicollis, assembly GCA_002631895.1. Taxonomy (NCBI): domain Eukaryota; kingdom Metazoa; phylum Chordata; class Aves; order Psittaciformes; family Psittacidae; genus Agapornis; species Agapornis roseicollis. Next base: position 24,501 of record NDXB01006659.1, on the reverse strand, counting down.
GTGTAAGTGAGAGCTGTCTACAGCTTAGTAACAGTAATTTTCATTAGGTAGCCTGGCTTTTCCTCTGGCACTTGAGTATTTTATTCCACTTCCCCTCCTTTCCTTGGAATCTGCGGTTTGAGTCAGCAAAATGAAGTCAGAACCTAAAATTAAAAGAAAGGCGCATATTAGGGCTACAAAGCAGCTAGTCATCTGAAAACACATGAATAAAGTTGTAACACATGGATGCAAAGGATTGCTGGGGGAAGGAGTGGAAAAAGGAGAAAGAAAAACATTCTCTCTTTCCATTGCATTATCCATCAGTGATTCCCTTTGACACAGTATCTGAAAAAAAGCAATATAGACAGTCTAATGAAATAAGTCTTTCACAAAGTTAGCTAAAGCAGTAAGGGTTCTTCTAGTCTCATCAAATTTTATTTGTTTTACACCCCCCCATTCTTTCTTGGGTTTGATTTTTTCTTTGTTTTATTTTCCCCTGTGGGAAGAAGAAACCACCCTGCCCTTTCTACTCCTCTGAACTGAAAAAATTCCAAGAAGTGTTTTGAAGCAGCAGCAACAGAAGTTTACATTTGCTTTTAAGTAAATATCTTTTAGGAGATAATTATTTACTCATGAGTAAAGTTTTACAGAGTTAAATATCAAAGTCCACAGGAACAGAATTTCAGAATAAGTTATATTCAAGAGAGATTCAAATTCAAATCCTAATTCCCAACTGATGGAAGGCAGCCTCAGACTACCCATTGTCTAACATTTCCACCTTTTGATTAGGTTAGGCTAGCATCAAGAAGCATTGACCATTTGCATGGGTCACCCTCTTACACTGCTGAGGCTTGGAGAAAAAGGCCAGGGAAAAGAGACCACAGTAACACAAGAGGGGGGGATACCAAAAATCCTACTCAGCAACAACAGTCAGCTGAACAGTTTATGGGCCCCTTCAGTGGCAGCATAAAGAGCTATAATTAAGCTCAATGTGTATAAGTCTACTTTCTCACATTAATAAAATACTTAAACTTAAAACCTGAATGTGTAAAATAAGTGAAGCTCATTAAAATTTAGCCACTGATCCGTTAGCTGCGCATTCATTTTGACTATCCTGCACAACTCATTTGGGGGAAGTTCTGGGACCCTGAGTAACTCCAGTTTAATTTCAGTATGCTTATAACATTAGAAAAGAGACTGCCCACTCCAACACTCCCTCTATATGGGTTGGACAGGCTGTTATCTAACACCGCCAAGCAGCCACAAACTCCATCTTCCCCTGTCCTTGTAAATAAGTCATGATGCCACCATGCACTTCAACTGCAAAAAACAACTTGCAACATTTCTCCCCAGTTATGTCTTCCCTTGCAACATTTCTCCCTTCCCATCCAGCTTCCACCATCAGGATATTCTTTAGTGAAAACCATGTACCACATACCAGCAGTATCACAATATTTAGCATCCTCATTTGCCAGGAAGCTCCCATTACAAGACCTGGAAAGTTAAATAATTTATTCATACCACCAAAACCAATGCCTGTGATAGCAGAGCCTAGCTTTGCATGCATGTCACGTACACTTAGTTTTGCAAGAGCTGCACACTTCAGAGTTGTCTATCTGAAGCCTACAAGACTACTTGAAGAAGTTACTAGTATTTCTGGTACTGAGGTCCCTTCCTATGACCCTGTTCATAAATAAAGTGGAAGCATTACGTAGAAATTCTTAACAGAGCAGCTTAAAGGCAATAGTTATTTGAAACTTCAGCTTCTTCAACCGATGTAAAGCTACTGGCCACTTTGGTACAAAATGAGTAAGTTTTATAAAATGAATTCTAGGTGACATCCTTTTAAGTCCAAATAAGGCAGAAGTGAGTCACTCCTCATTGCACAAACACAGCATTATATAAATGTAAGTTAAATGCCTATAAAGGGTGATCAACACCAGAGGTATCCTCAGACGAATGCCCAGGGTCCAGACGTGGTGAATCAAGGAAGACAGAACTGAAAACCATCTTCAGGACAAATCCAGCTCAGAAATGATGAAAAAAACCAGAAATTATGTCATACCATCCCAAGCTTTCTTAAGTACCAAGTTGCCTATATGATGTTTGTTTCACATTTCTTCTTGAGTTGTTGTTAGACAACAAGAGGTGAAGCCACAATTAACTACATAAAGAACCATTTTTTTTTTAAAACCTACATAAATACTAGACTGTACTAAAGCCACTCCATGCATAAGCTAGCACATCTTAAAGTCAGTCAAGGCATACTGAGAAATGATCAAACTACCTAACTTGCATAAAATACTGACAAACCCTATTCCAACTATTTTTCATTGCATAGCCTGTCAACAACAGCAACATTTTTGCATTGCTTATACACAAACACAGGCACCATAGTATATTTTGATAATGGCCAGTGCAGGCAGCTGTACACCATGGCCAGATTTGGTTCATCAGCGAACCTCTAACTTAAAGCCACCAAAAAATCATGCACTTTCCCACCACCATAGGCTTTACACAATCAGTAACTGCTGTTACATGATAAACAGACATCCCCAAAGGCGGATCATTAGCCTAGTAGGCCTTTATTCAATTATTGATCTACCAGTAAATTTTCCTGTCCTCACTTTGATGAGTCACTAAGTTTCTTTAGGTCTCATTCATGTTTTAGGAGCAAGTGACAACAGATTTCCTGTTATGCGTCAAGAGGACACAATCTACCAGGACATTAAGATTACCTCAGACAACAGCAGAGGGTAATCAAAGAACCATTCTGTTCTTAAGAATTTTAACAGTGGCCAAACGTACATCATTATGGTAAGCATGGATTAAAAAAGCCAGCATGCCTCCATAGGGACGCTCGCTTGTACTGAATCACTAACACAAGGACAAAAGATTATGAGTAACTGCAGATTTCTGAGTCTTCCTACAGGCACTTTCCCTGTTTACACCAGCAGGCTGTTGTGTGGCACACTGCCTTCAGGGGTGCTTACAGAAGAGAAACAACAAGCTGTTTCTGAAGCAATGGAAACTACATGTGGTAGGCTATAAAGATCTCACTGGTTCTTTTCCTTCTAGGCTTTAATTATTCCTTCAATAGTCAAAACTCTTTTCTAGTGAGCTACTGGCAATCTTATTAACAAGACAGCCTTTTTGCACAAGATAGGTTTTGCCTATTTATCTTTGACAGTTTTCAGGCTATACCATAAAGAACAAGCATATTTCCCACAACAGCTTCCCTGTGGCCTTGAAAGCTCAAGAGTGTTTGTGCAGACAGTTATGCTAAACAACGTTAAAATTTTAAATTACACATGGAGAGCTGAAGGGGTGAGTTAATTTGCTACGGCAGACTTGTAGGTCTCTTCCTTCCCCACCTCTACCTCCACCACACGCAGTACTGACTCTGCTAAGAATCACCCTAAAGGAGTCAGGTAAGATTTTCATCTTTTATCCTTGAAGGCATGAGTGAAGCCAGTAAAAGTCCTAATTCTCACCCCATCAGAAAAAGAAGGGTTTACAAGCCCTCTGTTTCACTATGCTCTCTTTTCAGAGAAGCACTAGCTTTGCATACTTACAACCCAAATTTGATATGAACTAGGTCTGGCACAGCACTATTTTAGGAATTCCAGTAAATACTCCCAGGCTGTAGAAGATGATTACAAGAGAAAGCAGGCCGTGAAACCCCAGAATTAGCAAAATCACACAGGATCCCAAGAATCACAATAAGAAAATTAATTTAGTGTCACAAGGCACATCTGAAGTTTACAAAAAAGAACAATAAGATACATGGAAATAAGTAATCACACAGAAGGCCTTGGGATCAGCACTTCAAAGTTTCACGTTATTTCACATAATATCAATTCTTTGAAACAAACCTATTTACAATACTCCCTATGATTTCCAAATAACAAGACATCTGAGGCTTATGCAATGCTTATGAAGAGTTGCAAGTTTTCCAAACGCAACTGGTTGTTATTCTTCCTGCATTTCCAGGGCCTGATGTATATTCAACTATGGAAATGTTTTTGTTCCTACAAAAGAGCTCATTGATTCTCCAAGCACAAGGGAATAGAACAGCATGCTAATTGAAAATGCTTTTAAATTTGTTTTTATTATATTACCATTCTGTTTTGGTTCCTTGTTGCAAAGGATGAATACCCTCCCCAGCCCCCCCCAAGAGGGGAAACATTCGCACTTAAAGCAGTGACCTAATTCAGTACACACTTGGCCTCATGCCAGACTGTACCAACGGGCATTCCTCATTTTAGCATGTTCTACTTTAGACATGTCCTTTTCCCTCAGCATGCCCTAGATGGTCATAGTTTAGCAGCTTATGAAATTCCAGCTTCATAGTTGCTTTATTGTTCATAATTTCACCCAGATGCCACAGATACTCACAGTCTTAAACTCTCCCCCACACACAAATACTTCTCTATTTGGCAAGTTACACAATGAAAACATAAGGTCAATATCATCCCTTCTTACTCTGAAGAGTATCACTGAAAACAGAATTGCTTATGAACGTCAGAGAAACGCTGCACACACAGTTCTTCTCACTCACTGAAACCAGCGCAAAGCAAGTTTGCTGTCTTTGCTGTCACAGACAATCTTTGCATAAACCCTAGAGTGAGAAACCTCAAACCATACCCAAGTACACAGAAACACATAATTTCTGCTGTGTGCAGTCCACCGAGGCATAGACTTAGAAAAGACACAGAAAAATTTGTTCAGGGCTTTTTTATAAAGTTCTAGTCAAACAAGTCCCAAAATCAGAATTTTCAGTTCTTGGGAAGGTTAACAGAAAAGGGAAAGCCAAGAGGAGAAAAAAATATCCAGGAGAAGAGTTAGAGGCCACATTTCTCACTTTCCACAGAAAGCTGATTTTTAATCTAGTATCTCACCCACCCTGTTATTGACTAACAAATATGTTTTTTATCACAATTCTACCACCTAATCTGCTTTCAGCTACAGCTCTGCCTCCCAAGCACACACATACAACGCTGGACACGAAAGAAACTGAAACCCACTATAAATTTATGGAAAGAAGATATGCATTCAAGAAAGCCAGTAGGAAAGTTAAAAAAATCATTAAGTATTTTAGCCCTTACCAACTTAATAAATCCTGAAGAATCCGAAAGTTTTACTTACACACTCATCACAGCCACTGTCCGTGGTAAATCAATCACATCATGCACAAGCATCAGCTGATTTTTAACTTTTTGACAGTTTACAGCATAGTACACTGTTCCAGTCATAACATACATTTTAGTGCCTAAACAAAGAACTCCAGCTTTGCTACTCACATTTTCTGACACTACAGTGATCTTCTTCTTCCAGCTACCTCTTAGTTATTTCTATCAAAATTTCCTCATATCCTCCTCTGTACCTTCCCAGCATTCCCATCATATACACACTACCCTGGCATGCTCACGTGGACAACACTGTATAGTACCAAACATGTGAGACTACACACCAACACTTCAACAGGACAGAGCAATTTGCTCAAAAAGTTATTTTGGAGAGATACTGAAGATCTAAAAAACCCCAAACAAACAAAAAGCTCCAACAAAACAAAACAAAGCAAACTGAGACATCTGCCTTGGAAAATGAGGTGACAACCAGTCCCCCAGCAAATGCAATTCAACCCCAAAATCTGTGATTCTTAATTCTTATAAGCTTATCAGCTCTACTTGGTTGATAAATATGAAAAAAGGCTGCATTCAGCTCATGTCCATCAGCTACACATCAGACTCCAAGCAATATCAGATATGTAGTCATCTCTGTTTCTGCAGCCAGCTTCACCTGGCTGCTCATCAGCTAACAAACCAGTATAAAGCTGAGCTATCAATCTAGCATTGCTCCTATGCATTCTCTGCCTTCTGCTGGTAAACACTGCCAAAGCTAGAGTCCCATGGAAGGTGCAGGGGGATGATGATGACTACAAATTGAGCATCTTACCTGAATTTTAATTAAGGATGTGGAAAAGAAAGAAAACCCCCAAAACAAACAACCCACACAAGCCAAGCCAAAACAAAACAACAACAAACAAAACCCACCAGTCAACACAAGAAACTACTGCATAAGAACTACCGCATACATTATGAACAGCCTTCAATGAATTATTTGTGAATTATGCAAATTAAAGTGCATGAGCATATATGCAATAGGTAACTTTAGGCATTTGTTTAGCTCCTAAATGGGGAATAAAAAAAAACACCCAAAAACCATCAGACCTTTGGCACAAGGATCACAGTAGTAATCACAGGACACCAGGAACAAGTAGCTCAGGCACTGGAATCTGTAGGAAGAAGTTACTTCAGTGATGGGTGATGACAATCACAGGACTTATTCAAAAACAAAAAAATCCCTATGCAAAGGGTTTATTTGCCAAAGTAACATTTTGTTTTTGCCAGCAGAAATGCTATGCCCCAGAATAAAGATTAACCCTCCCCAGGTTTCCACTGTCACATTTGAGACTTGAGTACACAGGGAACATATATAGGGTTTGTTTTCCTTGTTTTGTGCAACAGATCAACTCACTGTCAACACTGGAGAGAGACCATCAATAAGCAATACTGACTTTATCCAGGATCAGGTCATGTTTACTAGTTGCATATTTTCAGGAGATGTGAAAAAAGCAGAACACTTTATACTAACTTTCTTAAAGAAAACATAGAAGAAAGTAGGGTTTCATTTTAATACTGGAGTTCAATCATCATAAGATCGTGTCTGGGCTCTATTAATCAAGCATGTCTGGGTCTTTACAGCCTTCCCAAACCCTCTCTTGTAGTTTGTGCCTCAGTTTCAACAAGTCCACTGGCATGTGTTTTCACAATAGCAACACAGACCTTCAGGGCTGTGCAAAGGACTCATCCTGCCCCTGTACCGCATACCACTTCCTCACTCTGTGTACCTGACCAGAAGATAAATCAGCATGGCAAGCCAACAGAATAGGAAACAGTATGAGTTTTATTGTCTCCATTCTCAGAGAAAGCAAGCAGAATGTGATATCCAGCAACATAGGAATGGTGATATTTTTGACACAAGGGCCCCTGGAAAAAGCAGTCCTGCCATCATCCTCAAATGAAGGAAACATTAACTGCACTGAAATGGTTTAAATTCATTATCTACTGTGAAATAACAAGGAAAAATACAGCCTTTTGCTGAAGCAGTTTTACCTCCCATAAGTTAGAGAAGCAAGTTATCGTATGTCCCTGCATTTGTTGTTCCTACACAAACCCAAATGCATTACATAGTTAAGGGGACAAATGAAAGAACAACATTATTCACACCATTTACTTCATACCTAATCCAAAGTAAGCAATGAGCTTATGAATAGGAGCGTGGCTTTCGGCTTCACTGAAGCCAAAGCAAGCCCATTTATCTGGAAAGTGCTGAACTGAAACTGGAACTTGAAAACCAACCAGGTACACTTTAACTATGCTGGTCAGTATTACCCCATTTCAGATAAAGCCAGGAAATAAAAGTCAACTCATGGCCACTTTACTGTTGTTATGAAGAGAGACATCTGCTTGGCAAGAAAAAGAAACTCATAGGTAAAGCCTCCTAGGTAAGGCTAGCTGAAGGAGTTTTGCTTCTTGGTTTGTTTGTTTTAAAATTATTACTGAATAGCTATCCTGAAAGACTCACTACCTTCAGCTGCCACGGGATGAATAACCTTTCTATTTTACACACCTTTTCCTGTAATTTACACTATTTAGCTTGTGGGGTTTTGAACTGCTGTAGGCACTATTCCCCTTTTTTAAATCTGGCAAAAGACCCCTCGAACCCCAAACTTAGAGAAGCAAGTCTTCTTCCCCTTACTGAAAGGGCATTGAAAGAACACTACTATTACATGTCTACACTTCTTTTGCCAACCCTATAGGTTGCCAAAGTTCAACCTAGAACTGGGACCAAAAAAAGGAGTAGCTACCTTAGTACAATTATCAAGGAAGCACTTTGTCCTGGTATTCCTAACATCTCGTAAGCAATGATATATTTTTACACAAGCATTAGACAGAGATCTGATGTACTTTTACCATGTGCTTTGCAATACACTTATTAACAAAATAATCTGAGAGGGACTGTATAAATTACATGGGCAACAGTAACATGGCAGTGAGATGGGCTTCCAGCCCTGGGCACACCACCTGAGCAGCCTTACCCAACTGACAGCAGTACTCAGGTCTGTTCACTGAAGGCTGACCTCAGACCAACACATGTAATGCTGCACATTAACAGGCTAAAGGACAGCTACATTACTGTGGAGGATAGTTTAAGCAAGACTAAATCACAATTCTTAACAGCAACTTTAGCTTATCTTCAAGGATGCATCATAGTCTCTACTACAGTACATCCAGCAAAATCCTTATACTCCTTTAGAATGACAGAGCAACAGCTGCAACAAGAAGCAGTAAAAACTCCAACAATTTACAATGCCCGGTAGTCTTCAAAAGGGTAATGTTGAGGGAGGTTGCGTTGTTTTGTGTTGTTGGGTATTTTATTTCAAAGGAAAAGAGTCTGTTTTAGAAGGACAGAAAAACCAGTTACACTTAAAGAGCACCACCTTACAGTGAATAAGGAAAGTTAAAATACTCTTTAGACAGACAAAGCATCTAATGAGGCCCAACCTAAATATTTCCCCCACACAAGATGAACATGCTTCAGCAAACGCAATAGAATATTAAAAGATAACTAGTGATCCTAGCTTGGGTGCACAGCATACCTGCATTTTCACTGATGCCATTTTCTATTCATTAACAAACCAAATACTTAGAACGACTACAATTTTCCATTGTTGAAATGTTCTTAGCCAGGGTGTTCCAACAGCTGGCCAGCTAATTAGTTGTCATTAAAAAAAAAACCCCATACAAAAAAAACCCAAACAACACCACAGTTAAAAACTTAATCCTGTGGAGGCCTCAGAATTTTTTTTTTATTTTTACCTCCTAATTTTTCTATGATAAGAGCTATAGTGTCTTCAAGGAGGTAAAACTCCAGGTTATGATGAAGTGGTGCAGTTGAAGTGAAAACAGCAAGAAGTTAAATTCTCAAGTGTGTTCAACTTTCTTAAAAAGACTTTCAGAGCTCTATGAATATATGCCTTTAAAGCAGAAACATATAAACACAACTGATTTAAAATTCATAAACAGTTTAACTGGACAATTGTACACTGAGTACTACCATAGCAATGTTCTCATTAAAGTTGCAATTTACTGCCAAATTTTGTAGGGGGTGCTCTGGACCAATGTTTGCATAGAAATCTCTTCATTCCAAGTTTGAAGAGTAATAAAACTTCTGAAGTGACTACTGGAAGACACTTCTGTGCATTTTGTCCAATTGGTAAAATACCTGAAAGCGGCTTAAAAAAACCAATTTGATACAGAAATCCTGAGAAAAATGCTGCCTTGGAAATCAACCACTCAAGTTTTTCTTAAACTGAATTAGCTAGCTTAAGTTTGCATGTAGTACTCAAGACTGGGCTCAGTTTCCTAGCCCTCAGTCCATGAATCTAAGATGGAAGGAGGAACATAACCTACAAATATTTTTAGAATGGCTAAAAATCAGAACAGTAGTTTAGGTTCTGCTTTCGGCACAACAGATCAGCCATGAATGTGTCACTAGAAGTGAAAGCTGTACACCAAACAACTGAGAAACATCTGTGTTCCAGAAGCACAGCTAGATGCACTTAAGTAATCCATAATTTTTTAATTTGACATTATAACTAAGCATTAACTTACTCTTAAAGGACTAGCAGTACCAGGCTTCACTGAAAGCACAGGAGCTAGCAGCTTGTCAGAACTATCAATCTTGGTTCGTTTGTTCTTTTTTTAAAGTTGCCTTGCATTGAAAAAGACACCAGTAAGAAAAACAGAAACACCAAACACTGAACACCTCACATTATTGTACTCCATCTCTGTTTTGTTTTTCAAGTCCCAGAAGCCAGTCTTTAGACCACTTGGGTCATCTTTCCTCTTCTATTCATGAAGAGACAATCATAATTCAGACGGGAGAAAAGCCAGGAGTTTCTACAAACCTCTTGAGTTTTCCAGGTTTCCCATGTCATTTCTCTGTTCTGCTCATATTTCACTTCTTGTTTTTTTTTGCTAGTTTTGCTTCCCAGCAGGAGCATACAGGTTACTACCACAGGTAATTGTCACATCTAACATACAGTCCTACCAGCAGCTATTTGAACGTTGGTTTAAAGTTTTGTTACCTTCTCTTGGCCCCTCAGACCAACTTAAATCCTTATTATACTTCCACCTCTCCATCTATCCAGGTAAACCTCTAATAGAAGCTCTGAGAACCTCTGATAGAAACCCTAAACAACTAAAGAGCAACTCTGAATGGTTGAAAGCAAAATTCAAAGTCACTGGATTATGTCTAAAATCTGGAAAAAAACAACCCAAACCAAACAATAGCAGAATGTAACATAGCATTTCAGATGTTAGAATGCAGTCCTGTTCCAAACACTGGGAGCACTGGCGTAGCTTGCCCTGCACAGACATCTCACTGGAGTATTGCTTCCAAACTGCCCTGGAAAGAGGCGGCCACATCAGTCATACCAGCCCCTGTCCAGCCAGTACCAACCACAACCAATACTCATTTTCCTACTTTGCAAACTGCACATCTTTTCTTTAGAAGGCTTCTACCTGTAGCAGAAGCTCCCAGATTACATGAAAGATAGGCTAAAATACTATCACTCAGCAGTCTTAATTTCCACTCTACCAGAGAACTATGAGACACGCAAGCCATCTGCTGCCTCCAGGGCTGAGTAGTATCAAGAGTGCTGACAAGCACCTTATTTTTGACACCACTACTTGGAGAAACCTTTAAGAGACAGCAGAAGGGCTACCACATGTCATCTAAAAGCTACTGCCAAAACACTCTTCCAGGACAGATTTTATTTCATAGAAACTGATGACCTTGCCCTCCATATATTTCCAGAGAGCCTAAACTGTGCTCAAGACCAGCATTTTGTATGCTCTGAGTGTGCTTCAAAATACAAGCTCATTTACATCATTTCCTCTGCTTTAATGCATTTCAACTGCAGCAGTGCTCCCAGTGAGCTTCAGTTGTTTTCTGTGCACTGCTGCTCAACACCTGCCCTTGCAACAGAAACACACACTAAAGCCAGAAGAACCATTTAAGTATTATTTCTACTGTGTCTACAGAGAGGCATATGCAAACACCAGACATGCATAACAGAGCAGCAGAAAATTTGCCTGGTTAGCTACCTTGCCACAATTAATTGTCACACATTAAACGTCATTGAAAATACCCACAACATCTACAAACAAAATTAATTACAGCATCTCCGTAAAGCAGCACCTCAGCTCTAAACTCTCAAAGCTTTCTACAGCTACACACCTCCAAGCCAGAAACTGTCCTTCCATGTCTTTCACTAGTAACTGGCATCTGAAAAATTATTAGGGCTTTTTTCCCTACAAGATTACCTGGGACTGGTCTGCTTGATTGCCAAATCTAAATATGTTAATACAAAACTAGCCTGGCTTTGTATGCAACTTTTTGGAGAACTCAAGTGTTACTTCAGTTCTGCACATTTTTTTCTTTAGTCACCTATAGTGTACATACACTCAAACTCCCACAGGTAAATGTTCTTATCCCTCTGTCTACTGAAGTTATGCATCAATTAACAGTTTAGGCCATTTCTGGCTATAGCAGGGAAGCTGGCTGGAACACTCACTTTTGACACCAGCAGGAGATCTACACTGCCTGTTGGGCGCTGATCCAGGCTTGCCAGCCAGCCACCGTAAGTGACACCTGTACCAGAAAAACCAGTACCATGAAGAAGAAGGATCCTCTTTATCAGTGAAACAGCAGCCTTTAGTACAGGGGAGGAAGAAAGGGCAAGAAAAACAGTGAGAGAGATCTGCCCTTTATCACCCACCCACTCCATCAGTGAAAGACTTGTTTAATAGGAAGGAGGAAGAAGGTATAAGAAAAACAAAGGCACACCTGCCTTTTCTTTTACCCACCAGCACAGCTGCCAACAATCCTCAAAGGTACCCACTGAGACATGTTCATCCCCTCCCCTGCAAGTCAGGCAGACATATGAGGTCCAGACCAAGAACTTCCCAGGACTACGATAAGGGCAAAAGGAAGTCATCAGACCCAAAAGTATGGTGCTGGAAGACACTTGAACTGCAGGCAGACACTAATCAGTAACAGGCCAATCACTATCATTATTTTTCATTACAGTTGGAGATTATTAAGAATGACAGGAAATGGTTAGATTAAAAAAGTACATGCAAGATTTCCTCACAACATAGCTTCCTCATCTCAAGTCATATCTGGATACTCTGAACTTTGCTTTGAAACACTGACACACCATTGAGGCTCTTTCCAGCATTCACATGCACACTCAACAGTAACTGCAATGGCTTGCCAGCTTTATCAACTCACTAATAAGTTTCAGAGCATTTGGTCTGTGAATGGGAAGAGCCTTCAAAAACAGGTAAATTAAGCAGAGCTCATTCCAAGACATACTTCCCACTATGTGCTACTCTGAAATAATTGTGGAGCAAGGGTCTACTACTAGCCTCACTACAAACAAGAAGAACCAGTATGGGCAACCTAGTGCCAGCATACAGAAAGTACAAGCTTCTCATGGGTGTTTTAGTGTGCCGTATTTTCATGCGCAGCAAAATCTTCCAGAATTCAGGAAGCAGCTCATTTTCCTTTCCCCTTCAACATCTGATCTTTAGTGACCACATACAGCTTCAATGATTTTCTAGTTTTTAAGCAGTTCCTCAGCTAGCAGTGGACATCAGAATCACCAATTTAGATTAGACACACATCGAAGTGTAAAATACACAAGAACTATTAAGCTGTCAAGAACTATTAAGCTGTCTAACCCACCTGTCTACCTTTTCAGGGATACACAAGATACACACAGCCTTAAACAGTCTTAGGTGAAAGCAGCAGGTAGATGCACCTAAAAAAAGGTCTCAAGACTATCCTGTCTCACTCCTTAAACACCAGAAGACACAAGGAGGGCTGCAACTTGCAGAACTCTTCCTGCCTTCAGAAATGCTTATTGCTTTTCAAAAATGCTTCATAGAAAAGAAATTAAGAGTATTACAGTCATTGTGCACTTTCAGATTTTTCTAATGAACAACAATATTAATGGATTTTCTGGACTTTTCTAATCATCACTCAGACTGGAACTGTTCTGGTGTTCTGAAACTGAAGCTGTGGCTGTAACTCAAAAGTAAACTGTATTCTTATTCCCTTAAAAAAACAAAGCATTTTATTTCTTTATGTATGTCTTGAGAATTATGATAACATTTTCCATTTCCAGCACTAAGCTTGCAAAAACATAATTAATTGCATTGATAAAGCACTGTATGGTTTTTTTTCCTCTTTTTACAAAAGCTATTATGCTTCTGAAACATTTTCTTTTCATGGTGTCCTTTGAGAACCCTAAGATTTATTTATGTAAGAAAGTCTTGTGCTTGAAATCCCTATTTGCTATTTTATTTTTCCAGAAGCAAGATTGTAAGTCTTTTCCCATACCTTTATTTTGGAGTGCTGGTCTTCTAGAGGGAGAGATGCACTAACAAAAAACCAAGCATATTAGAAGTTCCAGCGCTTATTCAAAGCCCACATCCATGTTCCTGCTTCAACATTATTTAAAGAGAAAATACTGCAAGTCATGAAGCTTGCTTCACGATGACAGGCTGTTTCAGAGTTACGAAAAACATTGTGCAATTTGTTTTCTGCAGTAAAAAAACCTGGCCTCATGTTTCTCATACCCTCCCTCCCCCAAGTTTAGTTTTATCTCTTTTAAAAGTGGAGGTTATTCTGGTGATCCTTTTAGCAAAAAAAGTCCATAAATACTTCTTACAGGCACAAAAGTACCATGGAGCAGAGTTAGAAACTGTTTTTCCAGATATGTTTGTGGGTTTTATTGGCAACAAACTGCAGCTGCTTACTTTTAACTATGCCCTCAAACAATGCTTCTCATCATCCGAGTAATTTCTGACCTATATCAGGATATAGAGAAGACCTATATCCCAGGACTAGAACTTAGCTGCAAAGAATTCAAATTCAAGAATAATTTGGTACAACTTCTACCATGATGCAGAGCCTTAATGGCAGGTTTAGGGTTTTCTGTTTGGTTTTTTTGTTTGGTTTTTTTTTTCCTTCCCCCTTTAAGCCTGAGAAGGACAGTGAAATAGAGTCATGGGATCAAGAATGGAAACAACTATTCACTATCAGCTAATCTTAACCATACTGAAGTTTTCATGGGTTTACTCCAGGAACAGAGAAGCTAAACAATGTGTTTGTGCTGTACAGTTGTGCACTTCAAAAATCATTGTTCTTCCTTCCATTCTCAGCATACTGATGGTTTAGGACAGCAGCGCTGAAGCAATCAGTGCAGGTCTCTTGATACTTAGAATAAGGACTTACTGGCAAAGAGTTGCCCTTAAAAGCCTCAGGGTATAACTGAAGTTCATAGCTAACACCCAGTCAGCAAAACACATCTATGTCCACTGACAGCTACTGGGAATACTTCCAAGCCACTGTCTTTGACAGTGTCTGGGGACTCACTATCTAGCTAATAAACAAAGGGAAGCCAGAAGTTTCCTTCAAACACAGTGAAGCAAGATAGAAACTTTCAGCTAGCACATGCTGGAAAAGAAGAAACTCACTCACAGGCCCTGGCATTCACAGTCAGCAAGAAAACAAAATGAAGAAAAAAAAATATTTCTTACAGTATGGCCTTAGCTTGATGAATATTCAGTCTGTTAGAACAACCTCACTCTTCTTTGCACCTCTTCGAATTACTCATCAGAGCAACAGAAAACACTTGGTCTTCCATGATCTATAAACTCAATAGAAGAGATTAGCGTCTCAATTTCTGCTTGATAAAGAGACTTGAAGAGGAAAAAAAAAAACCAAACCACAAACACACACAACTACAAAACCACAGGATAGAGTAAATGCTAATTAAACAGATCTGGATTATACTTCACTAGAAACATGCAGATTCAAGTTTAACTTTTTTTGTACATTCAGTTTTAAAAGCTGTCTAGCAAATGGCAACCTCCTTGTTTCTGCTTTAGTATTTCTCCTGCAAATGAACTGCTTCAGGATTAACAGATCTATGACAGAATTTTATTTTTCATGCTCACTATCAATACATTCCAATTTCACAGTTTTTAAGAGCACAGAATTTACAGAGCAAGAAGCTGGCTGACAAAAAGGTGGAGACGTAAACCAAGGTCTAACTATCCCGCTAAAAACAGTGAAGTGCCCTCTTATAATCACTTCCACTATTTCTGGGGGGAAGGTGGGAGGATTTCGGGTTTCTAGCGGTCCGAGCGAGCTCAGACGCAACCCCCAGTCAGCCAGCCAGCCAGCCCGCCCGTTCACTTCACTGGGAGATGACCGCCCCAGCTCTGCGCTACGAACGCCCGGCCACAGCAAGATACGGGAGATCAGCACTGACGCGTTCTGGACAGATTAACCTCACCGCATTTCCCACGCTGTCTCCAGATGCGCCCATCTCAAAAAAAAAAAATCACTCTCCAGCACATTTAAAGCCAGTTAACACAATGGAAACGCACCCGTGAAGAGAGATTAATTTTATTGTCGAGACAACGCTAAAATGAAAACCGAATCAGGTCTGTAAGGCCCCCCGCAACGAGGGAAATTAGGAGCCATCTAGAGCCCATCTGTCTACACCCCGGCACCACTGCCACCCCGGGGCAAAGCGGAGCGGGCACCAGGGGCTTGTCGAGCGCAGACCCCTCCTCTCCCGTCCTCTCCGCGGGCCACTAGCTCGGGCTGGCCCCACCGCCGCGGCACGCTCCGCATCGCCCGGCGTAGCCCGAGTCACTCCCGGCCGGGAGACAGGGACGGAATCGTTGGGATTCCGCTACCCGCCGGCCGGACTGCTGGAACTGGTTAGCACCTTCCCCTGGCATCAGGGAGACGGCCGCAGGCCAGCCTCCTCGGCGGGAGGACAGGTGAGGGGACGGGTACCCGGGTGAGGAGAGCAGCAGACCAGGGAAAGGAGTAGGGGACCCAGAGGGGCGCGGGGCGACTGTACTCACCGCGCGGGCCCCACCACGGAACCGCGTCCCCACTTCCTGTGCGCTAGGAAATGAGCAGGCGGAGCGTCTCCGCCGCGGCCCTTAAAGGGGACGGCACCGGCGGCCCCTCACCGCCTCCGGGGTGGGACCGAGCGTCAGTAGCTGCTGCGATGCGGAGCAGCCCACTTCTTCCCCACACTCCCCCCACGGGGCGGTGGCGGTCTCCGGAGGCGGCCCAGTGGGGCCCGCGGCCTCCTGCCCGCCCAACGCCGCGGGGTGCGCCGCTCCGCACGCCGGCTGACACACATCCCGGCCAACACACGCACGGCTGACACAGGCTGAGGGCTCTGGTGCGCCCTGGGGAGGAGAGATGTACATTCCTGAGAGTTAACGTTGGGGGTGTAATAGATACACCCCTCTGCGACTGGTAACGGCTGCTAGTGAGCAACGCGCGGAGCTACCGGGAGCACTCGTCAGGCGGGTTTGCTCATCCACCCTCGGCCAGGCGTAACGCACAAAAACCACGGCAGATCTCGGACACGCGGGGAGAAGGGCACATCTGGCCTCAGGCCCATGGCCTGCACCGGGCCTCGGTCGGCTGGCGCCGGCCCGCGGCGTGCTCAGCACCCCGGTCATGGCAACTGCCGCAGCAGGGAAGCAGCAGCGCTGCTGGGTGAGGGCTGCGCCTGCTCTGCGCTGCTTTGGACCAGCAGCCTGTCTCGTACAGTTGCTCTCCCAGGACAGGTGCTTGTGCCCCTCCCCGGCCACAGCCATGTCACTGTGTGAGTATGGATAGCAGACACTGGTGGGCTAGCCGTAGAGATGAATGGCGAGAGGGGGTCCAGCAGCAGCACAGCAATGTTAGTTTTACAAAAGGTAACAAAACCGTAGAGCTGTGAGGTAGCCTTTATGTTGGAGGTGCAGGGTCTACAACAAGCAGAATTTACAAATAATTATTTTCTACTTACCCAAACATTTATTTACAACTCAGCGTTTCCAGAACAACAACATATTTTTTTAAAACTATTTTTCTGCAGGACTTGACTTGAAGCCAGGCTTAGGATCTTCTGCACTTTTGAGCAGTCTGCATGAAGGGTGGCCTATAACAGCTTTAAAGTGTAAGGCCAGGAACAGCTCAGGAAACGGATGAGGTAGTAGTGTTTTTTCACAACTATATATCAAATGATTCTGGCCCTGCTCATCAAAACCAGAGTCATATGCATTCAAAAACAAATAAAAGCTTATTCTTGTAAAGACCTGCATGTCCTACTTGACATCATGCTGATGTTCTGCCTGGGGCTGCTTACCTGCCTGAAAGTTAGGCACTAAGCGCTTTTCAGAATGGAGCCTTCGATGGTGTTGGCAGCAGAGGCTGTCTGTCACATTACTGCTCTGTTGAGGTCTGCACCCCATTTAGCACAGAGCAGCCCTTTGTCTTCAGGCAGACGGAAACCCATCTGTTCATAAATAGCTACACCACAGCCTGCGAGGGGGATGGGTGGCCAAGGACCCAGTCTGTTCAGTGTGGATTTTAAGTGCTCAGACAATAAAGGTCTTTCTAGGCAATACCTTAAATAAACGGTGATTTCAAATAGTCGGATGTTCCACATAGACTGGGAATTCCCTTCACTGTCAGGCTTCACCCCACTGCTCTGGTCCAGGGAAAGCACACTTAACTGATGTGACCAGCTGTCCACGTGAGCACTTTCCTATCCTTTGAAGCTTGTCATGAGGCTGGATGATCAAAGTTAGGTACCCATCAAAATGTATTTGAAGAAGCTCATGGAGAAGGGAGTTATCAGGAGGTTTTAGATTTTTATGCATATGCTCCTGAAACTAGGTAAATGTGGGTTCATTCTTTTTTAAAAAACAGCATGTACATATATTACTATTTTAAACCTGACCTCATGCAAAGTTTCAGTGTTGCATATAGTACTCATTGACTGTTTAGTACACCTCAGCTCCTGCTTGTCTTCTGTGTTGTGGTAAATGGGTAGGAGTTTATTAGACACCTGTGTTATTTTACTGATACTGGAGACTGCAGTGTTCTGTAGACATAGTACTATTTGGACATAAGATTACAGAATGGAAATAACTGAAATTACTTATATAATTAACAATGTAGATCTCAAACAAGCTCTGACAACCCTGCACCCCCCACTACTTGGTCTACAGAGAGCAGTTCTACTCTAAAGCTTTCCAGGTACCGCTTTTCTATATAAAAACTAGTTGCTACTATGCTGGGAGATGTCTCCAGTGCCTTACAGGATACAAAATACCATACACAAAATACTTTTTTTCTTCTTTAAGTGCCAGTTTTTCCTTTATTTACCAGAGTTCCTTAATTTTGATTCCCCCTCCCTCTCCAGTTTGAGAGAAGGAAGGAAGAATAGGTTTCTTAAACTCTACAGCTTGGGTACTCGTAGTCATTGTGTGAGAGGTTTACCTCACAACAGGAAAAACAATGTTTTTGCAGTGATGTTGTGCATAACTTCCTGACTCCTCTATCACTATGAACTATTCCAAGATTAGACGTTCCTTCATAACTCAGACTTACCTTTATGCTGACATGTGTTGTATTTCCTATTTGGTGTTCATCTTGCAGGCCTACAGAGGAATTCCCAGTTTGCTTGTGAATAAAGTAGGCAGACTTCCTAGCATCTGAAAGCAGTAAGTGTGTGTATGTGTGTATAAATATATAGGTGACACAGCTCTGAATTTTGTTAAAATATTATGATAGGATGATTATTTTAGAGACAGAGGCAGACTTCTAAAATGTTTTGCTAAACTTTGTTAAACACTGTTCTTAACTTGGTACAGTTAAGGGAAAGGAAGTGGCTGGCAATAGGTTATTTGAAAAAAGTTTTTCCAGAACAGCATTAGCTCCAGCCTCTAGTGGTTTTTGGTTTCTTTCTTTTTTTTTTTTTTTTAAAGCATATGT
>NDXB01006658.1:14478-25052 GCA_002631895.1 Agapornis roseicollis | reverse complement strand
CAGGGGGGTTGGAACTGGATGATCTTAATGTCCTTTCCAACCCAAACTATTCTATGATTCTATAAAATACTGCAAGGTTCTGGAGCTGGGGGACCTGCAAGACCAATGCAGGTATTTTTTCTTGTCATGTATCACCTCTGTCTCATTTGCAGAGCTTTTGAGTTAGGAACCATTTTTAGCCCTGACGTGGGCTTGTTCGCTAACCTCTTGGCTACAGTAATATGGGGGTGTCTGGTCTTGTTATTGTGAGTGAAACCTGCTGTGTCACGTACATTTGTCCATCGAAATTCCCCAGTGACAGCTGTCCTGAGTCGTCATCTTCTGGGAAGCAGCCATTGGAAGTCTGTTCTCCCCTATTCCCGGTTTCCAAGCCATTCAAAAGAACTCTAATAGAAACTGGAAGAGTCTTAATCAAAGATGAGGAAATTAAATACCACTAAAACTGCTCTCACTCCCTTTTTGCCTCCCC
The DNA here is from genome assembly GCA_002631895.1 of Agapornis roseicollis. Taxonomy (NCBI): domain Eukaryota; kingdom Metazoa; phylum Chordata; class Aves; order Psittaciformes; family Psittacidae; genus Agapornis; species Agapornis roseicollis. Next base: position 24,583 of record NDXB01006658.1, on the reverse strand, counting down.
ATGGTCACCCACACACCTCTCTGCTATTCCTCCTACCTCTCCCATATCAGCTCCTCTGAGTCGAGCATTCAGCAAAGATGGGCACCCAAGGGAATGCTTGGATGGAGAAGGGGATTTGGACACTTTTATGCCTGTATATACTCTGATTCTTGGATGTCTGAAACGGACAAAGCTGTTGTGTTACTGCTGTAAGAGTTGTGTGCTTATTCTGGAGTTCTCTGCAGCTGCTTGGCCATTGATTCTTGGAAGTATCCTGATGCCATAAAGAGACTGATACTTGTATCTGTATGATAGATATGAAGTATGTGTCCACTGAAATGAAAATGCTATGTAGTGAAATCCCTCTGGATTCTTGCATCATCCTTCCAGCTGAAATACATTTGTGGATGTGTTCAATGAGGGTACTTACGTGGAAAGAACTCTTCTAAGCATTGGAATAGTTTTTATCCATTAATTTAAATTCCCAAGCAGGAGAAGACAACCCCAACCCCCAGAATCCCAAGCCCACATGTCTGTAAGAATCATGAAGCAGTAACCTTCTGGTTGCGTCTGGTTCCCTGGCACCTCTGCTCCCCCCTAGCAGTGCAGTGCATGGAGGGAGGCTGCAGAGTCAAATGGAAAATGAAGGGAATTAGGTTTTACCAGGTATTTTGCAGCCTTGTTGTTAGAAAACTGAGTATGTGAAAGGGCTGGGTTTGGGTTAGGGAGTCCTCCTCCCTCACTGTGCTTATCTCCCTTCTTCCTTTTCATCTCTGACTTAATCAATGTAGAATTCATTACTGTGACAATGATACCTCAGGTGGGCACCAGACGGATACTTTGCCTTTCCTCCCAAGTCAATCCTTCTCCTTCCCTCCTGCTCCCCAGCTGCTTTTCTCAGCAGCATCCTTGATCCTAACTTTGGGCAGTAGCAGGGCCAAGGAAGGCACTAGTATATTGGTTCCCATCTGGAGCCCTCTTTCCCTAGATTTGGCCAAGTATTTGATGCATGTGGTGTATCAGACACCACTGTTTGATGGCCAGTTCCTGGGACAGCAACAGAAGATCAACGATACTCAAAGCTCACAGTGATCACAGTGATTCAGCTGTTTGGTATTGTCAAGGAGAAGCAATGTGAAGTAGTAACACTCTTTCATTCATTAATGTGCTAATGCATGTTTGCAGGCACTTCAGGCAGCCTCTGTTCTCTGCTTCTTACGAACTGCAAGTACAAGGCATAGATATGAAAGACAAGGCTGCCACTTGCACAGAGCAATGAAGGTACTGATACAGAAACACTGCCTGAAAGCAGAACCCAGATTCTTTCTTGGAGTGCATCAAAAAGACAAACTCTGTGTTTTCAGGACTCTGAGAAGAAGAAAAGGGCAATCTATTTCCTCATTAGCAGCAAGTACCTAAGGGGCAATGGAACAGCAGGGAGCAGCCTGACTTGGTGAATGTATTTTTCTGTCAAAAAGCCTCTCATCAATCTGTTGTCACAGATGAATATTAGTGAGCAAACTGGGGCTTAGAAATGAAATGGAGTTGTTGTCATACAAAGTGTGTCTCCTTTCAGAACCGCTTCTAATGGTATGTATTTCGTTGTATAGATTTCAAGCAGCTCTGGCTACAATATGGGTTCTCGTTTGGTATGAATGCTTCTCTGGAGAATATCTTTTAGGTGTTTTTGTGAACACGGATGTGTAGTTGAGAAGTCAAACGAGCAATGCAGTGGGCAAAGGGAATAGCTTCAAAGATTCACCCTTTGTAATGGTTTGGCATTACTTTCTCAGCATCTTTGCCTGGACATCTTTGTCCAAACAGCCAATCATGCTGTTGCTCTCAGGAAAGAACCCATCTTCCCCCAGTTTCTCTCTGAAAGTCTAATGCCCATCCAGAAGATAAGAATGATGCTCCCAGAGAGGGAAAAAGAAGTGCAGATTGCTCCATTTGGAAGAAAACAATCGTTTTCTCCCATTTTATTTGAAGTGGAGATGGGGTTTAATGACCAAGTATTGCTGGATGGAAGGGATGTGTTCTCCCTCACATGGGAGCAAGACTGGGTGAGCAGGCACAGTCCTGGCTGGTTTGGGTCATCCCCATGTAGACCTTTGATCCTGAAAAGCATCTGAGGCTGAAATAGGGCTGCATTCACACTGTTAAGGGTCTTTCTATCTGAGCACAAAGGAAATGGCAACCATGAGCCATGGACCAAGGCTGTTTCTTCCCATTGCTTTTCAACACAGGCGTCTCTGAGCAGTGTCAGGGGACAACCTGCGTTGATGAAGATAGAAGGACTGTGAAGTACTGACACTTGTGATTCCTGCTATTGTGATGCTGTTTGGGGCCTAGGAAGAGTTCAGGCATCTGGAAATGCGGTATCTTCACATTGGGCAAGACGAACATTTGGAGGAGAGAGTACTAAAAACTTGCTTCTCACGAGCACAGGCTCATTGAATCACTGAGCACTTTCAGTACTGTGAGCACGCAGCCATGGACTATTTTGAGGCTTCACTTGTTCTTCTGCCAAGTCCTAGTCTCCAGACCAGCTTTATTTTTGAGTGGGAACTCAGGCCTTGTGGACAGTGTCAAGCCTCATCCATTGGATCTGCCAATTTGTGGCTGCATTGTGCAACCCAGCCAATGGGGCTAAGTTTAGATGTGCCTCGCAGGGCGAGTGTGGGACAGCTTTGCTTAAGCACAGGCTGGAGGAGCAGTCCCAAGCATGAGGTTCAATTGACTAAGAATTTAGTACAACCATGAGTAAGGCTCATCTGCTGTAGCCCTTTCTTTGAGTTCTGTGTGGTAATGACATGTGTTGGGGAAGAGGGACAATGGATTAGATATCTAAGGAAATCAAAAAAGCGAAGAGGAAAGGGAAGGGAAGAAAGGAAGGAGAGGAACTAAAAGGGAGGGAGGAAAGGAAAAGAAGAAACTGAAAAAAAGAAGGGAAGAAATACATGGATTTGTAAGTTTACAGCTACAGGTTGGCCAGTCCAGTGCTCCCCTGTGGAGACGGGGAGGCTGCATGGGTCTTGGCTGGGTCCATTCAGACACACTGCACAGGGTGGCAGGGCTGGTCTTTGAGGTCTCTTCCACCCCAACCCAGTCTATGATGCTGTGATTCTGCACCCAGCAAGCGGGCACAGGTTGATGGGCTATGGGCCAAGGATGTAAACCAGGAAGGCAGGTGGAGACCATGGCTTCAGGCATCGCCCCAGGCTGCGGGGCTGGCCATGGGGACGCAGGGTGCTGGGCACCGGCTGCTCTGTGTTGCTCACTGGGTGTCAGCCTCTCCAGGTCTAACTCTAAAGCACTCATTGCTTCTGCAGAGCAGGGTGATGGTGTCCCACCTCCGGGGCAGCACTGAGGCTTTCCCCCACGTTATGCAGGGTGCCCAGGGTGCTGCAGCAGACACTGGTCTCTGCACCACGTTCTCTTTGCTCACTCCTGGCTTTGTCCATCTTGTCGAGCCCTCAGCCTTTCTGTTCCGTCACACCCTGATGAAACATCTTACACTGGAGTGTTCGAAATGCTGTCCCCACTGCACCATCCCCTTCCCACCACCTTAGTCTAATCCATCACTGGCTTTAGCACTGATTCTCAGGAGCCAAATAACAACAGCGCTTCTGCAAGAGCAGCTTTAAATTGGTACGAGCCATAAGTCAAGAGGAACAATTAAAAAGCACACTTTCAAGCCAGTGTATTTGACTTAGCCCAGCAGTGCTCTGTCATCAATACTGCCTTCATTTGCTAAGTCATTTCACAGCCCACTTGCCCTGCAATCTGCCTGCTGTTAGCTCTGAGCGCTGCGCTAGAGCGGGCAGGGACAGTGACCCTGAGCCGCTTTGCTGGCTGGTTCTTTATGCTTAGTTTCACTTGAAGGGTCTGGGCCGCAGTGCTTGGATAGAAACACTGCAGAGACAGGGTTATTTATTGAGCCTGTCTGTTGCCATTGGCATGGAGATAACCCACCACAATGGTGCTGTTGGTCTTCAGACTCTTTGCACACCTGGCAGCGGTTGTACGTGTTAGCAGATCAAAGCGAACGGCCCCTGCTGTTACCACCGGCTCATGCTAGTTTGGTGCAGGTATAAATAACCACTGTCACTGAGGCAGTGCCCTTCTTGTGCTGCCCTCTCTGAATTTCTCATCCTCCAGCCTGGGAATAGCACAGGAATTACAGCCCTGGGGGTGGAATTCAACCTGCATTTCTACAGTGGTTTATATTAGCCTTTCTCTTCCAGCAGAAGCCTTTTGTTTGTGTTTGGTGCAGAATAAGCAGGACTGGGTATTGCTAACGTGCCTTTTAATGAAACGATGAAAGAATTCCAGAGTCAGGGCAAAGCCAGCACTGAGCAGTCTCCGCGTTGCTCTTCCCTGGGGTTGTTACCTCTGGCTTTTTGGGGACCTGTTATTCCCTAACTGTAAACCATTCCCGGTAGCTCCTGACCCCGTGAACTCAAAATGGGTCTGTCTGGGGAGCGTGAAGGAACGCTCGAACAGTGAACATGGGCTTTGGGCATGCTGCCTCTTGAGTATGTGCTCTGATTTCTTCTTCGCTCCCCACAGGAGACAGCCTGAACACAGTCCAGTATCCCATGTGTCTGTAACTCAACAGGATCAGCATGGCCAAGGTGCAAGAAGTGGATGGGAAAACCCAACCCTTTGTTTCCTGTTGGCAGGTAAGTGTTGTTATTACCCACTCCAGTATAAACCCATGTTGTATCCACACACAACAACCAACCTGCTCCTCCCTGTCCAGGGGTGTCATTAACAGAGCCCCTGGGTAGCACTAAGTTATGTGTGAGGCTGAAAGCACTCATCTGTAATCAGGCAACAAAATCAAACTTGTTTAATGGTACATCCAGACAGTAAAAATCAGGCCAGTAACTGCACCAGCAACACGGGTAACAGCAGCATGACACATCCTGGCTGCACCCGCAGCCGGCCCCACGCCGTGAGTCAGCCCCTGCTCTGCAGCACAAAGTCCTTGCTTTTCTCCATCCGGTTCCTTTTGCTCCCAGTGATCCTGCCCACACCTGACGAGCAATCGGAATCCAGGCTGGGGCAGGCATCCTGCCTGGATACGTACCTTGTGTGTCAAAGCCCCTTTAGCATCACCTTGGCAGTCACCTTTACTGTCACCAGCAAACAGCAGATGCCTTCAGGTGGTGAGTCGGCTTTGTGGGGAGCCTGCACACTCAATGTCCTTAGGGAATGGGCACAAACCATCTTGGGAGCAGAACCAGAGACCACATCACCCGTCTCAGTATATATTGTGTTTGCTCCTATTTTCCTTTCCTGGTCCAAAGACTCTGGATTTCCTCTGTATAGCGTGAAACCACCGCAGCAGCAGGGCTGGCCAGGGACTCCTCTCTTGCTGCCCCGTATCTGTGGGGGAGTGAAACTTTGAGGAAATCAGTGCGTTGGTCACATATTCCCTCACAAAATCAGCCTGCAGGATAAGGGCTCTGTTAAGGCTCCCCTTGGCAGGACGAGAGATCAACCCTCCCTGTTCCTGACCCACACAGCACCCACCCATGCAACAGGCACCAGTGCTTTTGCCTATTGGAGCTGGGCTCTTGGTGCCTGTCACAGGTTTTTGTGTCACTTACTTGGGTGTCCCCTGGGAGTGCAGGGGGGCAGCTGGCCATGGACACCAACAGCGCAGTGTTTCAGCCAAACGGAAAGCTAAGTTCCACTTTAAGATGGGCTAAAATAACTTAGACTCCAAAGAAGCCCTGCACAGGAGCGGTTGATGGTGGAATAGCTTTCCTATGTCCAGGTCAGCCAGCATCAAAGTGATGTTAAACCAACCTGGTTTTAATAATGGCTCAACAAAGCCCTGCTGAGCCCATTCATCCTGACAGGCCAGCTCTTGCCTGGGTGAAGAAAGAGCCAGTGACAAAGGACTTGTTGAGATAACAGCAGGGACTTCATTCTGTAAATGACTTATTGGTTCAAACCTGCTGCACTCTTCACACTTTGGAGTGTTCTGCAGTGAATGTGATTTGATATCAGCCCAGCCTAGATAAAACCTGCCTTAAAATCGCTGTCTGGAGGAGGAAGAGGTAAACTATTGCCAAGCATTTCCAGTCTGGATCAGTCCAGTCCACTGACCTCTTGGATCAAGCACTGCTGTCAGTTGCACCTGCAATAACTAAGTCTGTGGTAGGTCACTGAGGTTGTTCCAGTTTATATCAGTGCAGACAACAGTCAAGAATGGGATTCTTGTTCATATTCACCTCAGTTACACAGTTCTAGGGGAAAAAAACCCCACTGATTCAATGGGGTCTCTCATGGCTTCCATACAGGTAAGAGGGGCCCTGGCCCTGTGCTTGGATAATGGCCATTACTCTTTTGGCATCACCCCCCACCATGCTGTGGGTGAGGGCCTCCTGCTCCCTGATGTCCTGCAAACCTGCAAAGGCTTGAATGCAAACCTGCACACCCTCGGGGTCGTTGCTGCATGAAAGTGAGCTGAGAAGAGAAGCGAATGTACCAACATATCCTCTTATTGTTCTCCAGATGGAAAACCACAACAAACCTCTCCTGGAGAGAGCTTCTCCTGACTTCCAGGAGCAGGCAGGAAGCCCCTTGGAGCCTCAGTTCTCAGAGGTAATTTAAGAAGCAATTTAGTACCATGGTTTGTTCTGAAAACCCCAGCTCCTTGCAGCCCCGTGCATGGGCTCCCCTCCAGCTGTACAATGGGTGTAACAGCCAGGCAGGCTCTAGCTGCACTGTTACAGCTCTCTGCTATTGCAGGAGAGCATGTGAGCATAGCCCTGTGTGTGCACAGCCTCATCTCCACTCGGAATGCGGTTCCCAGCAGAGGCGGCCAGCACTGACGGTGCCTCAGCCCAAGCACTTCTCCAAGCACTGATGCTGTCTTTATGAGGCAAACGTCTCTGCAAGGGTTTAACTTCTTTATATCCTCTCCTAAATGACAAACACAATCCCCACAGTGGCCGTGTCTTGGGGCCCATTTGTTGCTGCTGTAACCAGTAATGAAAGAAGAGGAAAGTGCTCTGTGGCTCTCAGACAACGTGCAGAACGGCTTGGGCTGGTGTGTGGACAGTGAGGTGCTGGAGGGAGGTTTGGGAATGGTTGGAAGTAGGGGGGGGGGACACACATTTTTGAGCCATTGCTGTTGCTCAGCCCGGCCTGCGGGAAGGGCCGAGCAGAGAGGCCCTGTCAAACCTGCAAGAGGTGACAAATTACTGTGGCTCTGAAATGGGAAAGGTGCAAATCCTCACCAGGATGCGTTTTGCCTGGAGTGAGCTGGAAAAAAAAAGGATGTGACCATTAAAAGCATTTAAGAAATACCGTGTCGCTCGTTTCCATAGCAAAGGTGAGAGGCTCAGACAAATGAACACAGTTCAGTTTTGGGAGGTTACACTTGCAGTTAAACAGCTCCTGGCCTTCCTTGGCAGGGAAGGATTGTGAAACCCTCGATGGACAGCGCTTAGAAACGCTCTTGAAAATGCCACTTATTCCTGCTGCATCCCCAGCAACGTGCAATTCCAGTCTGCTCTTTCGAACCCCAGCACAGACGGTGCATTACACGCTTTGGAGGATGCTGACTTCCTGCTGTACTTAGTGCAAAACCTGTGTGCTTCTTAGCTACAGAATAACAAGAAAGTCTATTGTTTGGGAAGACTGGGATCTGTAATCCCAGCACCATCAGTCAGATTGAAAGCCTTATTCCTTAAAAAGCAGAAGCTCAGCTGTGATACCACAGGTATACACACACGGATAACACAGAGATGGCTTTGACGTACAGAGTCATTCATACAACATTCCAGTCATGTCACAGACGTATCAGCCTGAAAGCTTTACCCCTTCTATTGCAGTTCCCAAGCGGAGCCAGGGCCTGGCTCTGCCCATGGAGGCTTTCCCACGAGTGCCGCACAACAGCCACACAGCCGGACAACCGCACAGGCAGCAGGTGAAGCACCACGACAGACCAACAACAGGCACAGTAACACGGATGGTAAGTTCAAGTCACTTCCCTACCCATCACCGTTCATTGAGGGCTGAACACTGCACTTTGCTGTGAATGGAGTAACATCTTTGGTGCAAAATGGGGGGACTTGAGCATGTGTTGAAGTGAGTTTGTAACCAAGGGCTCTGCTGCTACCCTTTCGGTTGTTTTGGGCTGTTACCCCAAATTAATGGCCTGATGAACCTAGAGCCCTAAGACAAATGGATTTGAAACTGGGTTCCTTCGGTTTTGGTTTTATGCAACCAGAGTTCTTAGTAGCTGAATGCTGGGTGGCTGGAGAGGGTTAAAGCCAAACACACACTGTTATTAAATGACACACCTAAGGTGACTGTCAGCTGCAGGCTGCGGGGGCCTTTGTGGCCATGGAGTGCTCTTCTCTCCAGCCACCACCAGGAAAGCAAGCCAGGGCATGGGCACGGAGTTCAGTTATTGCTTGGGCCAGCTTCAGTGCTGCTCTTGCTCCCAGCACACGTGCTGGGTGACCGGGTTTCTTCCCCATTCCCTGTGAGGGCTTTTCTTGGCCCATTACACATCTCGGGCAATGCGTACGGCTCCCTGCCTGCAATCCCTCCTTCCCCACAGCTCCACCTGCAAACATGGACTGCACAATTCTGGCAAACAACTCCTGTGGCCTGCAAAGAAGGTGGTGGGGGTAGGAGAGGGCTTCTTCAAGGGAGGTTTTGTACGTAACCGCATTTTGGGTCTGCTCTCCCAGCAGCACACTTTGGAACCTCCCAAGTGACAAAAGGACCAGGGTCATCTGGACAACACAGCACAAGCTCTCCACTGCAAGCAATAAGGTAAGCAAAAAAGCTTGGCTTGTTGGGCTATTGCTGAAGCAGGAGGCAAATGTGAAGCTGAGATGTTTGAGGTCTGGGTGAGCCGGTGCCTGCTCTAACTCTGGCCTCACAGAAGCCCTCGTGCTCACATCTTTGCCTCTCTACTGTCTCCCCCGCAGCAGAGCTGCCTTGGGTTTTGTTTCCTTGTCTGACTTGTTTCCTAATCTAGCTTCCATGTGGTCAGTCCGTGTGCCAGCAAACTGGCACTGCTCACCCAGGCAGGCACCTGCAGGACAGGTAGGAACAAGCAGAACGTCAGGGAAACCTACCTCTTTGGCTGCAGTCATTGACTGTAACTCGGTACGTGTGCAGCACTGGCATCTCCACACAACACCAAGGCGTTGTTCCCAAGCACTGCTGGGTCCGGATGCTGTGATGCCATAACCTGTTTTCTTGGGTGTATTTTGGGCTACCTAGAAATACAGGACTGGCTTACCTGGTAAAGGCCACTGGGTTTCTGGAGAGAGCACTTTGCCTTTCAGGGGTGAAGCACCCGGCTCCTTCTGCCTGCAAGCACTTGCCAAGGGGAAAACCAGGGCAAGGAAGCTGCTCCTCTCTCCCCAGGTTCAGCCCTGGTCCAGTGGAACAGCACAGGGCCAGGCTCCCTCCCCACCAGATCCCACCCCCTGCTCTACCTCCACGTGCTCTGAAACGCTGCTTGCGTTGCTCACAACATGTTTGGGATCGGCTCTCTATGGAGGATGCAGCTCTCTTCATGCTTGGGCTGGAACTGAGCAAAGTGCAGGAACAAAAAGCGCTTTAAAGCCACGTCTGCAGCAGGCTTGCTCCGAGCTGCACTTCGAGCAACCCCTGCCAGCACTCAGCCGTGCTCTGCCAGGGTTGGCCCTCCAGCTGCTCATGAATCACTGCACTCGGTTCAGATGGAGACACAAAGCACGGGGGAAGCGGGGTAAGTCCACAACAAACCTATGGCTTGGGTGCAGACCAATGTCTTAGTGGCTGCTCTGCCGGAGCCCCCCCCAGCCTGCAGGGAAAGGGAGCCCGCCCTGAGGGAAATGATTTAAAATGCCTTCAGATGCCTTTTCACTTCTTTTTATTTAATTCCATAAATATTTTCATAAGGCTCAGTGTCTTTACAACACTTCTTTAAACACTTCTTCTTTTGTTTTATACACACAACTGTGACACTTGTTTGACAGGGTCAAACAGTCCAATAGAAACAAAATAGGAAAACTGGCAAGTGCGGATCAGCTGCGTTACCAAAATCCTTTTTTTTTTTTCTTTTTTTTTTTTTTTTTTTTTTTTTTTTTTTTTTTTT
>NDXB01006658.1:0-14317 GCA_002631895.1 Agapornis roseicollis | reverse complement strand
AATTTTAAAAACCTTTTTTTTTTTTTTAATATAGTTTTTTTTTTGTGTTAAATTCTCTGCTACAAGTCCCTGTCGTCAATAGTGCCTTGCAACTCCTACAGCCTCTTCTGTTCTTCGTAAGGAAAAATAAGCTTGGTGATGCCATGCAGAACTTACAATAGCTACTAAATATACATGTTCCCTGAAATGTAGCTGCAATGGAAAGATGACAGAGCATAAAGAGAACAAAACCAGAAACCCAAAGCACCACAGTGTACTATCAATAACATTGCAGGGGACGGCCAGAGACCATCCAGAAACTGAAACAGATTTCAAATATATTTCTCTATGTAGTATTTTCTATTTACAACTGTTAGATGCACCTAGGTTGGTTCTTGTTTGAGCTTTTTGGAGAGGGTGGGGAGGCGGAAGGCTTGAATTTAGATCCTCTGTTCTAGTGTCTAGGTCAGGGGGTAATGCATGTCATTTACCTAGGGAAGAGGGTATTTTTATTCTTTATATATATATATAGATCCAGCCAGAGAAATACCGTAAACATGTCAGTTTGTTACAACTCTCATTTCTGCACATGGAATGGTAAGTGGGTTCCTCCTGTCTGGCATTGAAATGAAAGTCTCTATTGGATGCTCAGTCAAAATCACCCCAAATCTGCGTCTGCGCTGCTCCCGGGCACACGAGCAGCCCGACCCTGCTCCCTATGGGGAGGCCACAGCAGGCAGCGACAGTGGGGGCCCAGTGCTGGTTCTTCTTTGTGACAATGCTCCATCTCTTGCAGCACCGTGGCAATTTATGAAGGGGAAGAGCTTTCTTGCGCGCCATTGCCTGAGAGCCAAGCCCCTCTTCCCTCTGGAACAAAGGCCCGCATGTGCTTTGCCTGCCGCCGGCCTCGGCAAGCACGAGCAATGCGAGTTTGGTTTGGCTTTCCAGTTAAGAAAGAAGCTGCGAGTCCAACAAGTGGCCTTGTCAGATCAAGCGAGTCTTGATTTATGATGCAAATAATGGTGTGGCGGTGGTGTTTCGCTTTTCCTAGTGCTGAATATTTAGGAAGCATCTTCTCATAAAAATTATGGATGTCTCATTCTCACTCTCTGAGGCACAAAACAGTAAATGAACAGGCTTAACTAATGTGCTTGTTACTTGGTTTTTTTTCCCCTAAGCAATTAAAAAGGCAAAAGGAATAAGTGAAATTTTCATCAGGTTGACAACAGTTTGTAATCATCTCTCTCTTTCTCTCTCTCTCTGCGCATCTCTCCAGCCACTCAGAAATAGTACATTTAACTCCTGAGAACCCACCTCATCCGTGCCTTTAAGTACCCATCCTCTCGATGAAACAAAACAAGATTTGCTACATATTCAGTATCCAAACCTGACCATCAGAATGCAGAGATACAGAAGAGCACAAAAAGAACTTGTGAGATAAAATTGGGTTGCTTCCTACTCGCGATTCCCTTCCCACTGGCACAGAGGGGTTGCTCTTCCTCTCCCAAACACTGACCTGCCTTTGCTGTTTCTCCAGAGTTTCTAGATGACTAAAAAGTGCAAGAGAGATTCGTTTTGTCCTTAAACCCCATAGCCTCTGCCTCGGAATATGCCCTGAAATAAAACAGGCTTCATGGAAATAATGAAATCACCTCTGCTCTTCCCATTCACTTGCACTAGGGGAGAAAAACCCTCTAGCTCCATACATGGCCTGGGGTGCTTCTGTGGTGTATCGGGTTCAAAAGAAAATGGTACATTCTGTGATCAATCACTTCATCCCACATTACATAGGAGCTTGCAGAACAGCTCTGCAAAGGTTTTAGCTTCCTCTTCTAAATCTGGTTAAACAGACTCATTTGCCCTAGGAGAAAAAAATCATCCTAGTGCACAAGGATTTGTTTTACAAGCTTAAACACAAGCGTTGCGCTTGCACACAAACGTACTTAAGGCTGAAACTATAGGAAGTGTCTTTGAGAATAGAGCTATGAACCTCCAGAGGGAGAAACAGGGACCTGGAGAGTTCAGCTAATCCCTCCAGAGCCACTGACAGGGATACACCTCTGCTGAGCCACTCATGGGGTTAGAGCTCTGATTTGGATTAGGCCACGTAATCATGGGCATAGGCTAACCCTTGCTAAACTCCTCAGGTCACATCCATCTCCTTCCTGAAAAGCAGTTCTCAACTCAGCATTAGTAAATACTTCCAATGACTTGGGCAATGAGCCTTCTGCTACCGGGTCACTGCTGGCAGCTCGGGGTTTAGGCCAGTGCCCAAACGAAGCCAGGGATCTCGTATGCAACAGAGGGGAGCAGGCAAGGAGTGCAGCCATAGTCCTCCTCACTGGTGGGATCACTGCTCCTGGAAATGGCAATCAGTGGTTCATTAACGCTAATTAATGTGGGCGAGACTGTGGCCAACAGGATGGGACCTTAGTTCCTGAAGAGAGAAAGAAAACTGGCCATTTGCTGGAGCCCAATAGCCAATTTTCCTCAGCTGGATGGAGGGCGTGAAGCCATCGGTTGTTCAGCTTTTATCTTTGCAGGGGAAACAAAGATAGGAGTGGGCTTTTCAGAGTCGTGTCTCAGCTTCAAAAGAAAACAAATCAAACCCCACAGAAAGGAAGCTGAATGCAAAAGAAATCAATAAAAGCCCCTGATATTCTTTTCTCAGTCTTGCTCCGAGTGTGACCACATCACACTGAATCGAGAAAAAGAGAGTGCTTAAAACGAATGCAAAAACTCACTGAGGAAAACCCATCTCTCGCTTCCTAAAGAGCTGAAACCCTTTCTGCTGGTTTTCACCTGCCACAACACAACAGTTAAAGCCAGAGAAATACTGCGCAGCAGAGCATGGTGCACAAGGGAGCACATCCAGACAGGCACGAGGCAGACCAGAGGATGCAGGACGGGACGGGGAGCGGGTCGATGCTCATCGCTGAAATGGCAACTCCAGGGACAGCCAAGGAAGGGACGGAGAGGGAGGGAGAGGGAGCGGGGAGACCTCCCGGCACTCCAAGAACCAAACAACCCCCCCCATAAATAAAATCAAATGAAATATACACCAATGTAGTCCATGAGGAACTTCCATGAGGAATTCACACAAGCGAGAAAGCATTCTGGGATGCCAGTGACCACTCGGATGGAAATGAAGAAGAGAAAAAGAAACAGAACAAAATAAGATGTCCAACTAATGGAGTAAAATAAAACAGGTCGCATGGTCAGAAATCATTGGTGCTTCCTAGTATCTAGTAGCAGATTGCTTCCCAAAAACAACAAAAAAAGTTTTTGGTCCTTCTATATATATACATATATGCATATATATTATTATTTTTAAAACAGGGGTACATATATATATATGTATATATATTTAGTTGCAACAGTGCTTCTCCGAAAAAAGGTCCATCTATAAATATAATTTTATTTATTTTTATTTTTTAAGTTTTAGTTCTTTTAAGTTAAAATTCTCCATCTCTCTAGGTATTATTTTTTGAATGGTGTTAACCTGCTGAAGTTTTGCCAGAATGGTGCCTGGCTGCGTCTGGGTTCGGTGAACTCGAAGACCTGGGACTGGGATATGCCATCTGTCACCATGTATTGTCCCTGATTTAATGGATCCTGGGGTGGTGGGTAGGCTGGAGGAACCGACTTGGAGTAGCTCACACCTGCATCGATGATTGGGGGGAAAAAGAAACAGATCAGTCAAAGTGCAATTGGGTCAGTAGTCTTTCTTCGTCATGCTATCGCTTCTTATCACTTAATAACAGGGTCCCAAACACCAGGGAGACGGGCTTAGAGACGGCAAACCTACAGAGGAAGGCAGTGGCTGACTCCAGCTCAGCTCGGAGGTTTCCTACACTAGACCATGTGTTGAAGGCTTGGAAAAGGTCCATTACTTTTGTATTTCTGCCCTCATGGAAAAGTCCTGTGTGACATAAGGAGGCCCAGACCCAGCCAGGCCACATGCAGCATCAGTCTGGTCAGACAGAAGCAGACAATCGCATCCTTCACCCCCGCTCACATCTAACACTGGCTATTTCCAAGTGCAGGCTTTACCCTCCCACCCCACTGTGCTTCCAGGGTGGTTCTGTCCCAACCGGTGACCCTCAGGAGCACCCAGCACTGGTTCCTGCTCCAGGATGGAGCGGACCTGCTTTGGAGGAAGTGCCGTCCTGCAGGGCCTGCGCTGCCCAGTGCTGTCTGCCTACACAAAGGGCAACTCACTGTTCCCTGTTGGAGTTTGTAGGACTTTTCCATAGGGCTAGCTTTAAATTTCCCAGTTTGGGTTCAGCCAAAACTGGCTGCAACACAGAAAAGGCTGATTCTGCTCAGTCCAAACTGGCAAAGCTACACTTCCAGGTTCTAGACACACAATTCCCACATCTGTGCGGCACAGCTCCTGCACAGGGATGGGGAAAAGTGGAGCTTCAGCAAGCTGGGACCTACACACCCTGCTGTAAAGGATGGTGCAGAAAGGGTGGCTCTGGATGAATGAAGTGGAGCAGAAGGGGTGCATGTCACCACCAGTATAGACTACAGGGAACAGCATTACAGCTACTTCTGTATTCCCTTCCCACAGCACCACTGATGGGCAGCGTGATCGGCTGGAACCACAACTCCAGAGAAGGGCAGGAAGGAGGGAGGAGCAGGGCTCTGGAGCAGGTGCTGTAAGCTCTGGCCATCTCTGGATCCCCTCTGCCGCACGCAGAACTGCTCTTCCTTCTGCGGGGAGGGCAGCCCCGGCGCCGTGGCTGGTGGAGGCTTCCCAGGGCCATCGCCAGGCCATGGCCTCCCCTGGCTTTAGCCACGGAGCAGATCAGTGTCCTCGTCTGGAAAGCGGGATGGCATCACCCACCTACCTCACACGAGGCTTGTGAAGCTAAATTAATTAATGATTGTAAAACACTTTGAGCTCCTCGGCTGGGAAGGTGCTAGAGAAGGCAAAATACGGTCATTAGCACCCAGGTACCACAGCAACGTGTGTCAAAGAAATGCGACTCTTTGCATTCAGTTCATGGTTCCTGCCCACACACAGACACATGCTTCAGGGGACCAGCCTGGCACGGGGAGGCTGCACACAGTCGGGTACTTACAGACAAGGGAAAAGGCCTCACAAAGGGCACTCATGGAGCTCACTGGACAACTTCTATACCTTACTGCATTCTAATTCAGGATCTCTTTTGCATATGAAGCTGAGGCTTTAGTACGGGTATAGGAAAGAGGTTGAATTCTCTTCCCCTGCTATAGAATTTACCAATCAAGGGTTGTTAAGTCCTCAAAAGGCTCAGGCCAAATGGAGACACCATCTTGACTATGTCTAACTGATCTCTCCTTCACAGCAAATACCATCAAATCACGCAGCTCTGTCCACTGCAGGGAGCAGCCAAGATCTTCCCTTGCACTGAACAGAAACAGTTCCATGATTCACACCTATCAACTTTTAACAAACTCACCACAGTTTGTACTTCAAACTCATTTGAAAAGCACAACCTGGAGATGCTCTGTGGCTCTGTCTGCACGCTGGAGTAGGGTTACTGATCAACATGCTTTTTCCTCTCTTTCCCAAGCTCCTCTCTCCCACAGGAAGCCTGCAGAGCGGAATGCAGCCCCTTGTGTCAAATGTGGACAGGGTCAGTTCTAGGATACCTGACACAGTTTCTATAGCATCCTCCTTGACAGGCCCCAGCTGTCAAATTCATCACACTCTGTGACTTAAGCCAGCGACATTCCATAAGGGTAGAGCATGGGCTTGAGCTCATCCCTGCCCTACCACTTCCATCCCCTCTTCTACCGCTGGCCTGCTCCAGGGCACCTGGCTGAAAGGCAGGTGAGCATGTGGGCAGTCTGTTCTGGAGGGCAAACTCCAGCCCTGAACCTGTACAAGAGCACACACATTCTCCTGGAGGCCACCAGCCTTTAGTGCCTTGGCCACTTTTCCCAGCAGAGACTGGTGAGGAACTTCAGGATCTACAGGAATTACTTCAAAGGCACTAAGCCCTTGTGCCACCAGCATTACTAACCACACAAGAGCTGTGAATCTAAAGCTGCTGCTAAGGGACATGGAGCCATTGTTCCTAGCTTTGGAGGACTAAACCCACACCACTTTAATGATATGGCCCAAAGTCTTTTGCATCCTGGGGCTGCAGAGTAGCCACCAGCCTTGGGATGCACCAGTTGAGCTCTTTACTGTCTCTAAACCAATTTGTGGAGGTGAACTGATGTATTCTAATCACGATGCAGAAATGCTAATAAATCTGGCTCAGCAAAATGTTATGCATTTGGAAACCTAAAGAAGTAGAGAAAGGACAGTCTGGCTAAGGGCCACTGCCACTGCAAAGAACACAATCCATAGCCTGTCTTCTCCAAAAGAGAACAAGGCAGACTCCCCTGGCCAGATCACCAGCAACCCCCTCCTGTTCTCTCCCAAAACAGCCTTTTTGGTCCAGACTCCTAAAGAAATGTCTGCCCACTGGGCCATTGGCATTAACATCTGAGCTGGACCCACATCTTGAGCTCCTGCCTGGTTCTACCTGAGCAAGTAGCTGAAGGTTTGTGCGTATTTATCACATCCATCCTATTTGTCAAGTGCCTCCCTGGGCTCAGAGACCCAAACCGTGGCTCCCAGTGGTGTGCAATGACCAGGTGCTTGTGGGCATGCAGAGGGATACATCTGTGCTCTGGCAAGTAAGGCTGAGAGTTCCATAGGATGCATCTTCCTGTGAAACTGGGATACAGCACTTAGTAATAGCTTCAGGTGCCCCAAGAATGGCTTTTCTGGGGGGACATACCCACATTCTAGACAAGGTGCAACACAGGAATGGGGTGGGGGGAATTCACCTAATCCACACATCTTCAAATCCCAAGAAACGGCAGTTCTGGGAAGAAGCATGGCAGGTATTTTGCTGTTCTGGTCTGGAGCCATTTGCTCCCTCATCAGAACTCGGGGCCGTGGTGCAAGGTTGTCTCTTGAGGGATTGGTTTTAACATGCAAAGCCATAACTCCAGTGCAATTCCAGCAAAGCTCTTTTCCAATGCTGCTGTGGGCTGCTTGGGGAGCAGCATTCAAAGTGCCAAGGGGAAGGATCGATAGAGAAGCAATGATTTCTAGGCACGGCTGCCGATGCTTCCCAAGGCCTCGGAAAGCCCAGCCTTGGAGCTCCTTCTGCTGGCTCCTGCCTAACTCTGCACTGACAGACCCTTCAGCAGGCTGGGGCTGTGGAAATGCTCATAATGAGAACAAGAAAACTCCAGGGTTTGTACTTTGGTGCCACAGAGGTGGGAGATGCTGCGCTGTCAGTTCAGGCATTGCGGCTTTTAGCACTGGGCAACGTCACTGGGAACCTCCTGGATCTCCCAGCTCGGAGGAAAACAATTGCCAGGATTGAAAACTGTCTCTTTTTTCCCTTCCAGGTCTTTTATCTGAGGCTACCGCATGACTCCAGTAGCCCTGGGAGCTTTGGGAGCACGCTATGAGCACACAGGGACACGTGCAGACGGACCCAGCCAGGACACAGCGGGACACACAGCACCTTCCCAGGGTCAGTACACAACACACACAGAACACACTCAGAGTTCCCTATATATAACCACGGGAACTCGCCTTACAACCTGTTTACTCCACCCTCAGCCTTTAAGACTTCAGCTTATACTTGATCAGGAGCTATTTATTTCATCAGCTTTTCTTCCACCGAGCTGTCTAGATACCAGCGCTGTCATTAGCCAGAGCTGAGTGGGAGACAATTGGATCTCAACACCTTCATTCTCTGGAGGTGCTGGTAGGAAGGGAAGCAGCACTCTGCTCCGAGCCTCCATCTGCCTCTGAGCCCAACAGCACCTAAGACAAATTGCATCCTTCAGGAGCCATGCTCAGAAATCCCATAAATCCCATTTCCTCATGAATATCCCAATCCATACGCAATACGGGGTAGCCGGGACCATTCCTCAAGGACACTAATTGTTGTACTCCTACAATAGCAACAAGTTTTGGTTACAGAAATCAGCAGCAGTGACTGAGCGGGTACAGCCCTTTGCCCTTCTTCATCACATTTCAACAGAGGATCTCAAAGCACCTCACTGCTGGTCACTGGGTTGCTGCTCTGTTTCCAGGCAGCAGACTGTGCTGGGTCTGATCTTAGTTCTGCTCCCTGCCTGCAGGCCTTGTTTGTGCAGCACGAGGTGGGGTGGACAGGAGACAGCTTGAGAAATGCAGCACAGGAAAATGACTGATCTTGTGTCCTGGCTCCTCCGCGGCCAGGCACAGGAGCCACAAACACTGAGGTAACTCGACCTTCCTGAGCCTATTTATCAAGTCTGTTCCTGCAGCCTGATGTCATTAGCCCAGACATTGAGATAATGATCCCTCGTATGATAAGCAAAAGCTAAGCGAGGCAAGATGAATAAATGATACCAGGGCTTTATCAATCACAGCCAGGTGAGAACTAATGTATCCCATCTCCTCCAGCACCATGCACTGACAGCAAAGATCATGCTGTGCTGGTTCCACTGACAGAAGAGATCAGTTCATCCGTGGCTGCCCTGGGATGCAGCCCCTCACCTCAAACACCTCCCCAGGCTAAAAGTGCAGGAGGACCTGGGCTGACAAACTTGGCTCTTCCAATGAGGCCCAGTGGAAAACCCAAGAGGCCCATTCCACATCCTGCTAACAAACTCTCTCAGTGCCCCTTGTCCAGTCACTGGTACCATCCTTGGGGGTCTCCCAGACAAGAACTTGCTTTGCCCTAGCCTGTAGTGTACCTGACTGGATCCCAGATGATACTACGGGCTCCACTTGGGCTACTAATGCCTTGAGTGAGAAGCCATCTACCTATGAGATGCCACCAGTGAGACTAGTGCCTGTGGGTCCAAAGCTTTCACCTGCAGTGCTCTGTGTCAAGGGGAAGTGACCCAGATTATCTGAACATGCAACTGCTCCCCTGTTTTAAAGGGGTTAGTCCCTGTGTTGCTCAGCTTCTTTCGATCTCCACGAGGCCATGCCTACATGTGGGAAACTGTCAGAGCCACATCAATCTGGTTAGCAAGGAAGATGCAATAAATAGCCTTCAGCACTCAGGAGAACCACGGGAGGCACCTGCACATTCCATTTACTTGCTAAGACCTGCCCTGGCCAGGTGGCTGGAGCCAGCACAAGTACACTAACACTCATCTCATTGGGCTCTGCAGCCTTGCTGGGGCAGAGCTTACAGTGCAGGGAGCGAGAAGTCCGAGAAAAGCTGCTGGGTGTTTGGGCCAGGGCTTTATGACAGCTCACTGTGAGCTTAAGTGATCAGAAAGGAAGAAATCAGCAGGAAAATGCAGTGATTCAGAGGGTGGTTTACTGCAGGCCAAAGCATTTGTGCTGGCTGATGAGTTAACCCCTGCTGGGTTTGCATAGCCAACTGTTCACAGGCAGATTTAAAGACAGCAGACTTCTGAGCTGAGGGCTGGGGGTGATGGTGACTGAACGTGTGAGTCCCAGACCACGAGGCTAGAGACTTGTGTGGGCCGAGGGCATCCGCTTTGGTGAAGCTGTGGCACAGTGCACAGGAGAACAGAGAAGGCAGGAAGGAGCTGGCTCATGGTGAGGGGCTGGAGAGCAATCCTGGGATGGGAAACCCTGCCACTACCACTAGGGCCACTTCTTTACATCTTCCAAGAGGAAATGTTAGTGAGAAACCGTGCTTTTAGAACAGGGTCTGCTTCCTGGCACTGCAGCCTCCAGCCCCTGACACCCCTGGCTGCCACTTACAGGGGCTCGGGGGTTATTGCTGCTTCTGCATGTCAAGACAAATACATTCCTCTGTTTCTTTACTATCTCGAGGAGACACCACACTGAGTTCTGTCCCATTACCACAGTGACACTGAGAGGAGCTAAAGGGCAGTAACCGAGAGGCAACATCCAGAACAATCAATGCAAAAACAAAACACCCACAACCACCAGCCCCTGTCTCTATCTGCTGGTGAGGTGCAGAGCCAGCACTACCCCTTTACTATATATCTAATGGACTTAAAGCCAAAAATTGGTTTAATGCTGTCTTAAGGCACCTGCTCTAATATCATTACATTTTGCCCAATCCAATAAGGAGTGCAAATCCTTCTGTAGTGCTGCAACTTCACCTTGTGCATCATTACATTGCTCTGGAGGAGAGCCTGGTGCTGCACAGACCTGAGCATGAGGAGAGGCTGCCTGTGCCCCACAGAAGGACCCTCTAGACCTGCTCTAGTGGAAGGTGTCCCTGCCTAGGGCAGAGGTTTAGAACAGAATGAGCTTTAAGGTCCCTTCCAGCCCAAACCAGGCTCTCAACAAGCTGAGAGCTGTGTTCCCTCTTAACCACCTGGATAGGTCCCATGATTTACAGAGCAGAGTTCTAAGGTTTCTTCCCTGCTATCAGCTGATCTCTCCTGTCTCCCTCGCCTGCTGCAGCTCTGGTAGTTCACTCGCTTCCTTTCCAAGCACACACCAGGCAGCTCCTGAGCGATCCTTCTGGGAGCTGTGGTACAACAGCACATGAAATCAGCAGCAGTTTATTCTATTTGAAAACTCTTTTTCTGCTTCACCTCCAACAAAGTTGATTGCATTTTCCGTTTCACCTCCTTCACAGCTTTTCTCTCCTCCTTAAGTACCCTGTGACAGGGAAATTACCATGGCTTCCCATAGAAGAGGTGGAGGGTACAGCAGAGATAATGTAAAACCAAGGCTGTAGCAGGCATCCCTAGACACGGAGCAGGGCTCTCGCCACATCAGGTTGAGCTGTCAAGCCCTGCTGTAGCCAGAGACCCTCCTGCAAAGTCCATGAATCGAAATGAATACATAGTTCCAACTGAACACAGATGGAGCATACCTGCTCCTAAAGGGCTTCACTGCTCTCCAGGTATAACTGATGCTCAAAAAGGAACTTAAAGCCCCTTCCAACACTACTGTCTTGCTGCTGGAGGCTGTGTAGCGAGGGCAGAGGCAGCAACCTTCTGGCATAGGCCCAGCCATCAGCCTGCTCCCACCCCATGGCTGCACCTCAGCCTCAGCAGCAACCCCAAGGGCCTGCCAAGATCCTTGGCAGAAAGCCTCTGGCAGGGTAAGTAACAGGGATGGTGAGATTCAAACCCTCAGTCACTAAAAGCCAGCTCTGAGGAATTTCCTCCTACCTCCCTCTTCTGAGCAACACCACCAGCTCCCTTGCTCCACAGCCTCGTGCCTTACTCTGGGTCTGGGTTCAAGACAAACCACAGAGTAAGAAAACTGAGTTCTCAGCAACACATTCAGTGCCTGTACTTTAATTCGTGTGAGACCTGGCCATGACCACCACAGTGCAGGACAACAGAGCTACTAATTTAATGACCCTATTTGTTGGTTTTCAGATTTCACATTGCACATAAACCCACCCGGTTTCCCTTCCCTTGGTGCCTGGGCTCTGACTGAACTTGTCTGACTTGAGGCTTTAATCTCATGAAAACAACTGCCAGGGTTACAGCATAAGCTCGTTCTTCATAAGGGAAACGCTGACTGATGCTATAGGAGCTAATTAATTTTATAGCCAGAGAAGTCTACAACAGCCCCTCCTTTTCATCTCAGAGAGAAAGAGAGAGAAAGAGAAAGAGAGAAAACAAGAGAGCAACTGCTGTGCAAGATGTAAGTACAGTTGGGCATATTGTGCTTGTCAGGATGCAAGTCCAGTGATTCAAGTGGGAGTACTGGTAGGCATGCTCAGGCACCTCTGAACCATGTCCCTTAATGACTGAACAGTACAATTATTGAAATACCTTAATAGTATAATTAATTGACAGCAAATAATCATGTAATCTGGTTTCATCACCATGCACATCACACTGTCTGTTTTCCAGCTGCCACCATCCCTGTGGCTGCCGCCGTGCTGAGGGATGAGCACACAAGTGGTGAAGGGTGAGCCTGCAAACCCAAGTTCATGCCCACACCTGCTCCAGCCCCAGGTCCCTGAGCACTGCCCAACACTGTCCCTGTGGCCATCTGCACACTCTGAGCTCAGGGAATCTGGCCAGGAGAGTTTCCAGAGGACACCTCAGAACACAACACAGGAAGTCAGTAGAGAGGAGAAGACTCATGACAATGGAGAGACACAGCAAACCAAGGAGGTCACAGTTGGCCTAGCAAACCACTACTGGACCAGCAAAGCCAGTAGACAACAACAAGGCGAGGCAGAAAGCAAAGAGCTCCTTCAACTCCTGCAAAAACCAACCCACTGCCTGGACAGAGCAGGGACAACTCTGCCTGGAACTGCTTATAGCCAAGAAGTGATGAGCTGGCTCAAAACCCATTTGCAGGCCTAGGTGTGCCATGAGACTTTGGTAACGAACTGATGTGTCTATGACTTTGTGAAGCTTTGGGCAACCTGAAAAATGACCCCCCTGACTTCCCCTCTGTATTTAGCATTTGAAACCCTGTAGCTGCAAGTTATTGTCAGAGATCATGAACACTGGCTGTTTCACTGGTTGAGACTCTGCGTGGTATCCAGCATGGCATTTATTAGTTGGCTGTAGCCTGCTTGGGTGGGAAGGTGAATCTGACATTAAAGAGATAAAGCCTTTACTGAGAAACTTTATTTCCTACAGCTGATGCTATTGCACTGTTCTTCAAAAGTTACAGGTAGCCCAGGAAACATGAGTTTCCCCTTCCAAAAGCAGGACAGGGGTACATCCCTCACCTTCTCCAGTGTTTTAGCCATCCTTCTTTCCCTGCTAATGGGAGGCTTTGGGAATTAGCAGAACCCCTACACATCTCCACGCTCATTCCCATTGCAGCCTGAGAGAAACAACCGAGAGAGATTTCTGCCCCCAGGGACAGCTCCTGGACACCAGACTGGAGACACCAGATCAAATTCATCTCTGGTGCAATCCCACTGGCTTCAGCCACGTCCAACCGGAGATGAATTTGGTCCACAGATACATTAAGAAAGGATACAAAGCACAAACGGTGTTTGATAGATAAAAAGAGAGAACGGGGAGGGGGAAGTTCAGGGGGACGCTGGCTCCTAACCCAGCAGGACTCAGCCCAGCCCGCTCCACCCTCACATCACCAGGCAGGGTGCGTGTTGCCGGTTACCTTTTTGCTTACTGACTTTCTTTACTGTCATTGCCGCTTGCCGCTTTTGATTCTCAGAAATCTCAAAGCCTGGAAGAGGGAACACGGCAAACACAATTCAGAAGGTTGCTCATAAAGCCCCTGTCCTTTGGGGAGGGGAGGAAAGGATCTGCACTCTTTGGCAAACACACAATGCCCAGGGAGGCCAAGCAGCCCCCCCAGAGCTGTGTGCACGGGGAGGTATTTGTCTGAACAGCAAATCTTCCTTGCAGGGAGAGGCCTCTTTCTAACCTCACTTGTGCAGGGGCTGTGTGAAAAGTAAGATGAAACCCATTATTATTTATGAAGTATCATAAATAGGCCGAGTGCTTTACAGCTGAGCAGCACATACAGATCCTGACCTGACTCTGGTTACAGTCAACTCATGGGCTGATGCTGAGGGAAGGGCATGGCTGGTACGCCACCAACGTCGCCACCCTCCTACTCTGTGTGAGATGTGCTTAACAAAAGCAGAAGTGATGCAGCCAGGAGACTCTATGGTCAGATGGCCAAGGACTTCATCCTCCCAAACTGCCCACAGTGGTCCAGGCTGGAAGCTATGGGTATTACTGAGGGCCGAAACTAACTGGAAGAGACCTACTGATGACTCTGAGAGCAACCAAGGACGTCTGAACAAGGTTGAACTGTAATTCTAGTACCAAAAATTGGGCTCCAACAGCTGGGGCTAAACTAAGCAATACCAACAATCTCCTTTCAGATTCATTTTATATTCCTCACCTATCTTTTCATCTTCTTTTACCATCTTCCTTTCTTCTCTGAAAGCTCTAATCCATCGTAACTTATCCTCCAGTTTCTTGGTAAAGAATAAGTGCATTTCCTCAGTCTCCTTGTTATGAAGCTTGAAGGCATTCTTCATGCTGACATTGAAGTCATCATCTCTCCCATCTTCTGTATCCACCACCTCATATTTATCCAAGTCTATGCGACCTTTGTAATACAGAATATCTCTTCTTATCAGATCCTACAGAGAGAAAAGGAGAGATTGTTGATCATAAGATACTTACAGAGCTTGAACTCAGCAGGGAATCCATGGCAAATCCTGGTCAGATTCTTCAAGCCTATCTGCTGTGATGACATTTCTTGCTGGCTAAAACAAACAGGGTAGATCATGGGCACAGAGGAACAAAATACAAATCCTCATGCTTCAAATTTTGCTCACAGGCATAGAACCACAGAATCACAGAATAGTTTGGGTTGGAAAGGACCTTAAGATCATCCAGTTCCAACCCCCCT
>NDXB01006657.1:82963-121602 GCA_002631895.1 Agapornis roseicollis | reverse complement strand
AAAAAAAAAAAAAAAAACCAAAAAAAACCAAAACCAAACAAACCAGTAACTTTGGTGGGTGAGTTTGGATTGAGTGCCCTAATTCGGCTATTATTATTTTATTATTTATATTACTACTAAACACACACATAAAATGTATACGGATTCCATATTTCATGTGTCTTAGATTTTTATCACCTTGGTCACTGAAGGTGAGATATGTCAGTTTTAATTACATGTATCTACAACTATATTTCTCAGCTGAGTGAAATATCATCATGAGTGATATTTCTCACTGAATGAATTTTCAGACTGGTAACAAGCTAAATGCATTTTCCTTTAAAGGTTTGTATAATCTGTGAAACACAAAGGCATTAAGTAGTTATATTTTCCTGAATCACGGTGTCTTTTGTAACAACAGCTGTGTATTCAGTTCAACAGTGAAACTCAAACTGTTTTGCTCATGAAAATGGAGCCAAATAACCAAGTGCTGGAATGAGTTGCAGGCTATTGAAAGCGGACAGTTGGCTCATTAAATGTGCCCCCCATGAATGATGTCCCTTCCTTTTATACTGGCATTGAAATAATCCAGATTTACTTTGTATTCTACAAAGTATTTTTAGGGCCTTCTATGATCAAAATAAGATAAGATAGAGGAAATACATTCCACAAATATAATACAATTTGTTAGCAAGTGCAAAACTTCAGCACTTACCAAACAAATGCATGTAGTTTTAGGATAAATGACTTTCAGAGTAATTATTTATAGGATTTCATGTGAGTTTACCACATGTATCAGAAAATTTATGAATTTTTGGCAATATTGAGAGGAATGATTGCCTCTGTTTTTCAGATACAGGTGGGATCACAGCCTCCCTGAAGGCAAAGGGAAAATTCCAGTACTTATCAATGAGAAAATACTTTAGATAGAGAATTCAAGCTAAGAAACAGTAAAGACGTCCAAGGTGAATTGACACATTATAATTAGTTCTCAATACAGTTGTATGCAACTATGACTCTTCTTTTCCCTTTAAAGAGTTTAGTTTTACTATCTTCTCTGGTTGCCTTCAGCAAGTCTCACCCTCAGTTTCATTCTATGTAGCTCAGATCTCTTTACACTTTCCTGTTTTACTTCTCCAGGCTTTGGGATTTTTTAATCCTGTGTATTAATTTAACTGCTTCTTGCCTTGCACATACTTGCATAAAAATCTTTAGTTATATAAACCTCTGGTTTGTGGAAGGACTGTTTACACATAACAACCAAGCAGCCTGGTCTCTGACCAGGATATTAACACTGGACCATGTAAAAAAGGTTCTAAAAGATTTGAGTCAGTCAAAAAAGTTCCTTCAGAGCAAGTTCTGAGCTGATAAGCAAAAATACCGAACTGCCTTTTGAAGGGCCCATTGCAAGTACTACATGAAAGAGTGATTTAATTACTGCCCCAAAACAACAGAGCATTTAATGAGTGTGATAACTTTAACAGCTCTTGAGGGATGTATAAATAACTCCAAAACCCCTCTGCTCCTCAGATCAATGTAGAATCTGGAGAGCATAGCAGCAGTGTAGGGACATACCGTGTTCCAACAGCATCCTGGGCAGAATTAAGGAAAAGCATTACCAGCAGGCTGAGGGAGGTGATCCTTCCCTCTGCTCAGCACTGGTGAGTTACATCATACAATCATAGAATGGAAGTGACCCTAAAGATCATCTAGTTCCAAACCCTCTGCCATCGGCATGGACACCTTCCACTAGACCAGGTTGCTCAAAGTCCCATCCATCCACAACTTCTCTGGGCACCCTTTTCCAGTCCCTCACCACTCTCTAATACTCTTATTTGAAAAAGGGAGTGGGGGGAAAATGTTGTGCGACAGCAACAGCACCTGAAGAAATGAGTGAGAATGTCTGAGAAAAGTAATCCTGTAGACACCCACATCAGTGCAGATGAAGGTGGACGAGGTGCACCAGAGCAGAGATTCCCCTGCAGCCCATGGTGCAGCCCATGGTGAGGTAGCTGTGTCCCTGCAGCACATGGAGGTCCATGGTGGAGCAGATCTCCACCTGCAGCACATGGAGGACCCACACTGGAGCAGGGGGATGTCCGGAGGAAGCTGTGACCTTGTGGGAAGCCCACACTGGAGAAGGCTCCTGGAAGGACCTGTGGCCCTGTGGAGAGAAGAGCCCGTGTTGAACATAGAATCACAGAATAGTTACAGTTGGAAAGGACCTTAAGATCATCTAGTTCCAACCCCCCTGCCATGGGCAGGGGCACCTCACACTAAACTTTCCTCAAAAAGAAACAGACTAATACACAATATTCAATGAACCTGTGGAAAGAAAGACTGAAATTAATGTGAGAACATCTCAACAGATTACATTAGTACAAAGACTGAAATTCAGACAACTGGATTACGACTTTACTTCTTCAAAGCTGAAAGGAATTTGGATGCATCATTCCAACAGATATCTACCTCTACTTCTACAAAACCCTAGAAGTCTGCTCCTCATAATGCAGAAAAAGCATGACAGCGCTGACAGTAATCATAGGGAATTCCCAGATTTGCCATTTTTGATGGGGAGTGCTCACACTCTCCTGCAGAGTTCGGCAGAGAAGTCAGTCAATGGGTGTTTAACTCTGGCTGGCATCCTCTGCACTCACTCCTGCAGTTTCACTGCTCCTGCCTCCTGCCAGCACCAACTCCAGAATTTTTTTCTGCAGGGCTGGCAGCTGCCTCCATGTCTCTGCTCCAGCCAGTGCTGCACAGAGACATCTCTGAAGTGCTGGCAAGAGAACTCAAAGAGATTCCAGCGGGCAGGGGAGATCTCCTGCCAGGCTAAAGGAGCAAAGGACTGAGAGAAAAGGAATCACTGGGCTATTCAATCCTGTCTTTTCATGTCTGTATAAAGGACAGTGGGAAGCATGTGCTACCAAAGGAAAGAATTTTCTATCATAAAGTGGCACAATTCTTTCTGTAAGCCTTTCCATGCTCTCAGAAAGAAGCAACTTTTTCTTCTCAGAGGGATCAAAAGGAGTCTGCCAGGGGTGACAAAAGGAAGGTAGAAGTTAACCTCCTGACATGGCAATAAGATAAGCTAGTATGAAGGAAGATTATACTGCAAAGACCTTCTAGGACTGAGAAGAAAATTGGTTTTGGCTCAGTAAAAAAGGGGAAATGCAACACCAGAGGATTAAGAAGTGAGGGGACATGGTAAAAATTACAGACCAGAGAGAGACCCCTTCGCAGCAGCACTTTGAATAAACAAAGTTTCAGGGGTCACAGCAAGAGGCAAGAATAATTGTCAGGACATGACTTTAGATCGTAACAGTCAGAAGAAAACTGTTAGGTTTAGGAGCTGCTGTGCTACATGCAGTAAGACCTCAACACCATCAAATGGGCATAAAAAGAAAGATAAATAAAAGCATGAGTTACAGATGGTATTCAAAGTCGTATTTGTTCATAACAGCAATCAGCAGCAATGTCTAGAGTCGAGAGGAAAAAACATGGAAGGAAGCCTAGCACACTCTTGGCAGCAGAAAAAGAGGACTCAGCACTAAAGATTCAAGAAACAGAAGTGAAGAATCAGGAAATGGGGGGAAAGGGGGCTTAGTGTTTACTGGATTTGAGAAGAGGAATGAGAGTTTCTAAAGCAGTCTATCAGTCAAAGAGACAACAATGAAACACAAGCCTTCATGTCTGCAATGATAACTAGAGACAGCAACATGAGCAGCTTTAGCTGATGGAGAAAGGAATGTACCATACTGAAGGAGATGTAGGATGTAATTAGAGCAGCTTTGGATAGCAGGTTTGGAGAGGTTAGAGATGAGAGGAATGAAACAGATGACATGATAGTTACAGGAGGGGAATCCAACTGGTGTTTTCATGACAGGGAAGTTCTGTGACTACCTTCATTTGAGAAGAAACTTATGGACTCTGAGAAATAGAAAAAAAACCACAGGATGAAGTAGACACACGATAGGAAGGGAGGGGATAATAATGAGAGAGGAAGGAAGAGAAAGGATGAAGTCAACATTTGTGTGACAGCAGAATGACGTGAATGTGGACAAGGTTAATGACAGAAGTAACCTGGGTTGTATTTTAACTCTGGCTTTTCTGCAAAAGCAAATGAGGTGGTTGAAAACAAGATTGAGACTATTTTCTCAAAGAAAGAGAAGCACTCAGTGAAACCCAAATAAAGCAAGTCATATTTTTTGTATGAGAAAGACTGGATATGGATCTGTGAGTAAAGACATGAGGACATAGTGACAGACAGCTAAAATGTCAGATTAGGTATCAGCAGGGAAAAGTAGCTCAAGGATGAACATGTTGATGTAGAAGTGATAATCTCTGGCCATAGTCAATGTCTTATCGTTAATGAGAGTTAGCATTTCTCATTACAGAAGTACAACTGAAGTCTAAAGATTGATCAGAAAGCTTCTCAAGTCGGTGTGGTCATGCACTAAATAAATGGCTCTCAAAACCAAATGAACCAAGCAGGAGGGGAAGAAAAATACTGAATGCCTGCTTCAGGGTGTAACCTTGTCCTGCCGATTATCTCCTAACGTTTTCCTCTCCAGAAAGTGCACTTTATTTTCAGTTTCCATTCTCACATTCACCTCCTTAGCCTTGTGCTCAAAATTTACAAAGCTTCAGCTCCTCAGCTCTGGGAATTCTCTGTCTTTCCTCTGAAAATTAGTTACATAATATCTTGAGCTAAGCAATCAAAGCAGTGATAGGTCAAAAGGAAGATTTGCCTGAGGTGATGCAGGAAGTTGATGGCAGAGCTTGAAGCTGAATACACATTTCTCTGCTATTCATACAGCACAAAAGCCGACAGAGCCTCCTTCACTGTTTAGATTTTGTTGGCTTTTTTTCAAAGCAGCACTGTTTCTGAAGTCAATGCTACAAAATGCAATGGCACTGAAAGAGCTAATAAGCGAAAGAAATTTCCCAGATGGCATTGCTTTCTAGCCCTCAATGGCATTTCCATTATATTACTAATAAATTATATATTTCACAATCAATATTTTCCACATCCCTGTTGTAGTTCTCCATTTCATTTAACTGCCTATAAATTTGTATGGTTGTTGAGAAGAGAGAAGAGGTAGTATGTGAAGACCAGTCTTCCCTTTGGACTTCAGGTTCATCACCTTCAAAATGCTCACATCCAAAGATGCCAGAGCTCGTTGGTACTGACATTTCTAATTGTAAAATATGAACTTGGAAGTCACTGTTCGATCCCCTCACATCAGCGAATATATTATTTGGTAAGTGGTGGTGGCAGCAAATACAGCACCAAAATTTAAAGGGATGATTTAAACATTTTTGGCATTGGAGAACAGTGTAACATTTACCTGTCAGCACTGCAGGGTGCAGTAAACAGGCCAAGCAAGGAACAAAGAGAACCAGGACTTCAAGGACCACTGTCTGAGAGGACAACAGTTAAGATGACACCTATCTCCAGCACTTCAAATTGCCACCCTTCAGGGCCTGCTTGGATTACAATTTATCTGTGATTCCTTAAGGAAAGGGAATGTATTGGAAATTTATTGCAACATTACTTTCCTCCATGCCATGACAACTTTCTTAGGAATTTCAGGATTTTTCTCCAGTGAGTTTATCTGGCATCAGCTTCTTGAGAAAATGCCTTCAGAACTGAACGTGAAGCATGAAATATTTCAGATCTGAAAAAATTAAATAGGTCTCTCAGGAACAAAAAGGATGCTTATGAGTTACACTGATCTTCATTACTACTTGTATTACACAGAGTCTAGGCACTAATGCTCATAATGAAGATGCTTTTATGCTACTGGGTATTAAAAGAGAGCAAAAAGACTGTTCTATACCTGGACATTTATTGTCTAATAAAATTGACAGCTGATGGATCCAGGCAGATGGGGAAAGAAGTACATTAATGAAAGAATAATGATCAGCACAATGGTAGCATCCCACCTCAGATTTCTGAAGTTCCTCGAACCATGAAGAATGGTTGCTGAAGGGCAACTACAGTGAAATTACATAATGCAGAGGCAAGGCTATATGTATGTAGAACAATCTGGGTTTCCACTGCTTTTTCAGAAGGTCATTGGAAATGGTTTCTTTAAGAGAAATGTTTACAGAAGTTGGTTTTCTTGCACAAGTCTTGGTTAGCATTGTGAAAGCTTGGGTTCTCACTCAGAATTAATGCTTGATGTAACAGATTTATTCTAGGCTGATTTTGACATCGGATTAGCATGATTTCCTCTGGTTATTTCTGGCAGCATTCCAAAGACTTTGAATTTTGAATTCTTTGAATACTTTGAATTCGTAACTGCTTACAGGCCTTATATTCAAAATTAGGCACACATGTTTGACACTTAGATAAAAACTGAAATCTGACTAGGAGCTACCTCTTACCCGCTGCAGTATTTACAAGGACATTTTAACCCATTTTAAACCCATTTTAACCCATGTAACAGAGCAGTGTTAACACTATTATCTACAAGTAGCTTTGCCCAAAGTAGAAATATGATAAAAATTGAGACAAGCTTGACTTAGGCTTTGGAGTGATCCCAGGGAATACCTGATAACGCTTCTCTGTGTCTCAGACTTTTGTTTTACAAGGCACCAGACTGCTTTACGTCTGCCCCGTAACTGATTTCCTCAGAGCAGGAACTGGTTATAATGGTTCAGATGAGTACTCCTTATCACAGCCTAGGTGTGAAACGCCTAGTGGGACAGCCTAGGTGTGAAACGAAGCAGGTACTGCCTTTAATCCAACTAAAGGTAACTTGTGCTATTTGTTCTAGTGACATCTCTAGCGACAACCAGCCCAAGACGCCATGGTTTGCCTTCAGCTAAACCGCAGTGCGCAGGTACAGGCCCGCTGCCTGCCAACACGCTCCTTAGGCTGAGGTTCATCACGACGCCGCCGGGACTCGGGGCCGGCCGATGGTGCCGGGGCTCCCCGGCAGCGCCCGGTGCTCTACCTGCCCGTAGGCGGCATAACTCCCCGGGCCCAAGCCGGCCGGGCGGGCAGCACTCCCGGGCCACAGCTGTGCCCCCGACCCGCACAAGAGCACCATGCCGGGGTCCGCTTCCAGCCGCGACAGCAGCGCTGAAGCACCTCGGCGGCAGTGCGTGCCGGGAGCGGGAGGCGGCCCGGCCGGGTCACGCCCGCCCCCGGCCCCGCCACCGCCCCTTCCTGTCATGGCCGCTGGCGGGCAGCGGGAGCGTGGTGAGGCGGTGCGGGCCGGTGCCCCCTGTAGCTGAGGGTCCGTCCGGGCGGCGCGGAGCTGGAGGTTCTCCCAGTGCGGAGCCGGCGGCAGGAGGTGACTGGGGGGGCGCCGTGCGAGCAGGGGCTGCCCCGGGGAGCAGCCGTCTCGCAGCCAGCCCAGCGCCGCTGGGACGGGACGGGACGGGATGGGTCCATGCCCCCCTGCTTCGCGGACCCTGCAGTGTGGGCCGTGCGGATGCGGGCGAAAGCCGCGCTCCTAGCCCCGATGGGGACTGGTGGAGAAGCCGCTTGTCCCGGGTAGCCCAGGGGGTCTCGGTCACCGCGGGGCATCTCGGCGGAGGGTTCTGTCTTGTGTCCCCGCCAGTGAGCCGCTTCTGCGGGAGAAGCGGCTGTGGAGCGGGTGGGGCCCGGCGGCATGTCGAAGTTGGAGGAAACAGGAAGGATAATACTTGTCCCGCAGTAAGGTGTGCTCGGAGACGCGTACCTGGGGAGGAGCTGTCAGTGAAATTAAGATCCCCGCCGGAGCGCAGTGGCCTTCCTGTGCTCACGGGGATGTCCCGCTCTATAAGGCGTGGGTAGGTGGTGTGCAGCAGCCACCCATCCCTGAGCAGCAGGTACAGAAGGCCCACGTAGCACAACGTGAAGTCAGCGGGCTGCAGGCAGGAGAGCCTGGTGTGATTTACTCGTGGTAGGGCTCCAAAAGATTAGTTTCCACCAAGCTGAATAACAAGATAGCAATCCCACTGTGGTTTTCTCATGATAGTAAGTCATTTACTTTTGTAATTGTGAAGATAAAACCATAATTTCCTGAGTCCCACAAAGGTATTTGTAATGCATCAGTCACATCGGTTGGCTTTCAGCAAGACAATTCCAGGGAGGAAGGAAAGGGAAATCCTATCACATTCCTTTTGCTTTCCTTTGTAGATAACGCTGAAGTACCTGCTTCCAAGCTTTCCACTGCTTTTATCCTTTAACTTCCCCTTGGGGTCAGCTGGCTGTCAGTATGCCTCCTACCAAGAGCACCTCAAAACTTTTCCTGGCCCTCATTTCACTGCTTCTGATGCTGCCAGTAGCTGAAGCCCTGGATGCAGGAGATACCATCGCCTTCCTACTAGGCCTTGCTGTCAGTGTCATTGGATTCTGTGCCTGCCTTGGATTGTACGCAAGGAAAAGGAATGGGCAGCAGTGATTTCAAGAAGATGCTTAGATGAAGTGAATTTCTAAACATGGCTTGGGGTTGAGATCTGGGATATGAGACTGAGCTTTGGTTCTGGATGACTTTCAGAAGCCATATAGTAGATATTTTTGCAAACTCCTCTTACTGTGCAAGGCAACAGAATCAAGTATATACACAGTAAAAGGGATTTGTAGGGTCTGTCCTTGTCACAGTAAGATGGTTTTATATTGCTTGTGTTTAATTGTGATTAAATGCTTTCTTAGAGAAGGATAAGAACTTTCTGAATGGGGAAAGAAAACGACAGTGGTTCACAGTAAATGTTTATAAATGGAACATGTGTGGGAGACCATCAACAAGTTCCTCAATTTTGGTTTCAAGGGTTAATCAGGAGGATGCAGCTGTTAATCTTCCAGTCAGAATGACAGAGCTTTGGAAGTACTCCTAACTAGATAGCTAGTGAGCAGACTGCTTTGACTTGTGTGCACATGCTCACATTCTTCATAATGACAGTTAACACCTAACAGGTCACTTCTGTTACAGGGATGAGACTTCAGAGAACATTTAAACTCTTTTTTTTTTTTTTTTTTTACTTATTTTAGAACATGCCTCTCCTGTAGCTGTGTTCTAGTTGCCAAGTAGATACACTTAAGAATGGAACCAGTATTCTTCTTTAATATGTATNGCTTTTCATAATTTTTTTTCTTTTTTTTTTTTTTTTTTTTTACTTATTTTAGAACATGCCTCTCCTGTAGCTGTGTTCTAGTTGCCAAGTAGATACACTTAAGAATGGAACCAGTATTCTTCTTTAATATGTATTTCACAGAGAAGTACATGTAAGGCTACATAAATTGGATTAGGGATATGGGGGTTTTCTCTACTTTTTTGTAATCAGCTTTCTATTAGGCACACCAGGTTTAAGGCTTATTTCATTTGGTGTTTGTAATTTTTTCCCCAAAGCAGAAGTTACCTATTTTAATGAGGAATTATGTGTAATACTTCTGCATTAGGGGGCCATTAGAATTATAATGAGACTGTTGTGCACATACTTCTTTTGGAAATGTTTTGTTAAAATCCTGGTTTTAGTCAACAGGTCCATTGTTCTTAAGTGTCTTCCTCATGACAAACTTATGCTGCTAGCTAGGTGTTTAGGCTTCTTACCTGACTTACCTGACTATGTTGTTTCACAAAAGATCAGCACCAAAACCAAAGTAAAAAATCCTGATGCAAAATGGGTGATGTAAGTTGTCTTACTCTATTCGTGCTCAGTTGGATCATATGGTGTATGGTTGAAAGACTACTCAGTAGCATATCCAGGACTGTTTTCTTTCTTTAAGTACCAAAGGTGAGATGGCATAGCCAAGAATGTCTACCACAAGTCCCTCTGGCTTATTAGGATGTTCTGGCTTCCACTTGAGCACAGTCTGTAGCAGCAGCAGGATAAGGAGCACAGGAAGGTGAGCTTAACACAGTTCATAGAATTTCCTTCTGATTTTGTGCTGTGAACACTGTCACTTTTGCTAGAAATCTTGGCTTTTATCTTTCAGAGCTGAGGAAGAAGGTTAAACGTGATGCAGGGCCACATTTTTTGACATTGTTCCTCCCTCTGTGTCTCTGTTCAATAAAGCACAAAGCACAATGGCTAGAGGAGTTGTCAGGGCTGTAGTGGGTAGGCAGATCATTTAATCCAAATCATAAGATTTCTGTGTGCCATTTGTGACTAGTTTGACTTTGTTTTCCAACCTCTGAGGAGACAGAAGCCCTGGTGATTTCAGTCTTGCAATTTATACCTCTCCCATGGTTGATGGAGGGAGGAAGGTAAAATGAAAGCTTCTGAAATTG
This sequence comes from Agapornis roseicollis, assembly GCA_002631895.1. Lineage (NCBI taxonomy): Eukaryota > Metazoa > Chordata > Aves > Psittaciformes > Psittacidae > Agapornis > Agapornis roseicollis. The sequence continues at coordinate 111,394 of NDXB01006657.1, read as the reverse complement.
TGTGGGGTTAAAACTACAGGACTTCAGCCAGCAAGACACAAGAATGTAGGTTTCTGCTCTGATGTTACAGGGATAATAACAGTCACAAAGTTACTCTGATGAGATTTAAGTCTTGCCAGATAGCTCTTGAACCCTTTTTGTGACTTCCAAAAGGCAGAAAGGGACATAGAGCAAAAGTACTATGTACAGGTGAAATTTACAGGCCTAAGAAGAGCCAGTAGTGTCACCTTTGAAAGCAGCAGTAGATGATCCTGAATTTGATTTTTTCAACTGGGTGGGTGCAAGCACACATAAAGTGTGATTTTCCATGTTCCAGCTTGGCTAAACTATTACCCTGGGAAAAACAAACAACAACCCACAAAACCACCATACCATTAACTTTATATTTTCCAAAGTTAGAGAATTTTGCCAATTTTTCAGAAGAATATTAAATACTGCTCTCTCAATAGGATGACTTATCACAAGAAGCTTTTCACGGACTTTTTTATCTTTACATTGGAAAAAATCCCTGGCAGTAGTTTTGCAGAGCTGTACAATAGTTTAGTTGCAGGAGAGCTAAACTTTAGCAGAGTAATTAGTATCAGGCTACAGGGATATGCGGAACTGTGTTCTTTGCCCGAAGCTCTATGTTCTATTGAAAGGTGTTTGCACAGTGTAATGGTGGTGTTTCCTGGGTTCTGACAGAAGCTTTATTGTTAAAGACTTGCATTTGTTAATTGCTTGAGTGTAAAATCGGATACCCCTGTTTTTCTTTTGTCTTAATAAACTTTCATGTATGATTTGTCATCAGCTTTATAAAGTAATTCTTATGAAAAGGAAAATCGGGATGCTTGAATTACTTACATACTTTTTTCTTATATACTTTTGCCTATGTTAGGTGACTTTACAAACTAGTGTGGCCTTTTGGTCTTGTTACTGGTTTATCTCATTTCAATACCAGTTAGTTCAGAGCACTTCAGGGGGGCTGGTCCCCTAACTTTGAAACTGGCAGCTTGCGTTGTGAAGAAGCCTGTTTCTCTGGTACAAGGGGAACTTGAAGTATTTATTTTTCTTCTTGAATGTGATTTTTAAACATTATTATTATGTAGTTGCCTTTGTACCAGAAGAGCCATTTATGGCAGCTTTCTAGCTGGAAATCCAAGGATATAAAGGACCATTTTCTTTTTTTTCTAAAGGAAAATTGTGTTCTAGTGCTTTATAATTATTTGAATTATACATCTATATATTTTTTAGGCTTCAAAAGAGCTTGTTTTCTCCCAGCATTTTATGAAAACAGTTCTAGCTCATGTGGGACTTGAGCTAGTACACAAAGCAGTTCATCACACACTAATACCATTAGTGGCTGTCTTTAGAGCAGAAAGCCAAGATATCCTGACAATACAACCTACCCTTTAATTAGTGCAAGAAAGCTGCAAGTCATGAATGAGTAGGTTTTGACTGCTATGATTTCCATCTGCTTTAATAGTGTAGCTCAAAACCAGCCATCCTACAAACATTTAACAGTCAGTGTACAGTCCCTTTGTAAATGGACAGAAAAACCCTTCGCTCTTCATGGTGTACCTTCAGGTGCTACACACCAGCTAGGCATTGCCATTCTGTTGGCTACAACAGTCCATGGGACCAGAACTCTAAACACTTCACCCAATCCCTAATGCACTTGCTTCCCTGGGTGTATGAAAACTGATAAAGAATTGCTGTGAACTATTTCTCCCATTCAGATAAATCCTGCTGCCAGTGGTGTACACTATTGTGAGACTTGGCAGTTCTATGGCACCTTCTATCTGAGAACCCTTATAAGCTTACAGGTATTAATGTTTGCAACCCTATTGTATCCTTTGATGAGTGGAACAAGCAGAAGGAGAGTCACTGAGTTTCAGTGATGTCACAGGAAGTAGGTCATATCTCCAGGATGCTCACTGAGATTTCTGGAGGGTGTTGTGCTTGTGGTTCTTGGCCACCATGACCCTGCCCATGAGAGCTGCCCCTGGACCAGCTTACAGACTCCTGTGTATGGACTAGATAAAGCCTGAAGCCTTGATTCCTTTTTCCATGAAGCTGTTTACATAGGCTTTGAGAGAAGGGAGTAGGAAGCTGGGCTTACCATTTGTAATAACATAAAACATAACTAAATGGATGATTTGTAATAGCTCTGTTACCATGGTAAGTGCTTTAATTATTATATCACAGAAGTAATCTTTCCATTCAGTTTTACATCTGATGAAAGGTTTGGCAGATCTCAACTGATACAATGACAAGAGATTGTTAAGAGTGGTGGAAAGGAGGGCTTGGATCTGTTTGTCCTTGCAGTTTACACTTGAACAAATTGTTAGTAAATGGCCTGAAGTCAACAGAAATACAGGTTGTTCACTTGATTAGAAAATTAAGACCACTAATTCAGAAACAAATGCAGAAACATATTGGGTGAGATTGATGTGACCAATCACAGAATCACAGAAATCATAGAACACCAAGTTGGAAGGGACCTCAAGGATCACCTGGTCCAACCTTTCTTGGCAAAACATGATCTAGACCAGAGACCACCCTATCAGTTGAATTCTGAAAGTGTCCAGCATCAGGGAATCCACCACTTCCCTGGGGAGATTATTCCAATGGCTGGCTGTTCTCGTTCTGAAAATTTTTTCCTCCTGTGTCCAACTGGAATCTCCCTGGGAGTAACTTGTATCCGTTACCGGTTGTCTTTTCCATGTGAGTCCTTGTAAAATGGGACTCTCTGCCTTCTTTGTAGCCACCCTTTAAATACTGGAGCATGGTGATAAGGTCTCCCTGAGCCTTCTTTTCCCCAGGCTGAACAGACCCAGCTCTCTTAGCTTTTCCTCACATGCAGGCTTCCCAGTCCTTGAATCATGTCTGTGACCCTTTTCTGAAGATGCACAGGACCTATATCACTTAAATCCTGCCAAAATCAGAACGTGCAAGGGACAAGTTGTTAACACATTAGATACTGACCACACTACTAAGCCTTAAATTGTTAAAGAATGTGAGCAGTTTTGAAACTATGTAGATTTTCAATTCACATGAATACAGAGTAGCACCGAAATACTACATTTCCAATATTCAGAAAGCAAGCTTTCCAGCAGGCAAGCTGGAATTTACATACCAAGCTATGGTATGGTAAATACCATAAAAGCACATCTACTTCTAAGTAAAATTAAAAGAACAATAAAATTATATAAATATTCAAAACCTTTCCAGATGCTATACTGGTCTTGTCAGCTCCATTTGTCTGTAATGAAATTTGAATATACGTGGAAGGCTCTGTCACATGAAGGTGGAGGCACACTAAACAGCATAGCCTTTTGCTTCTGGGTCATTCATCTCATTAGAGCAGAACAGAGATTTTCATGAGCAAAGAAACCTGTACAAGAAGTGAAGGCCTGAAGGTGGTGCGGTATCCAGTAGACCTAGGAGTTGCCACCGCTAGAGGCAGGGAAGAATGAATCGTATCTATCCCCAGACATGCTACTCTATAAAACTAGAGCTTGCTTCTGTCTTTGGTTAAAGTATTGTGTTCTGCTTGAACTTTCCGGTTGGTTTTATTGGTTGTATTCCTACTCACTAGTCTGTGCCTCAGAAATTTCGACCAGAACCAGCACTACTGTCAGCTTTCCCAGCTGCCATTTGTTCAAGGCACTAAAGTGTTTGTACACATCTTCATACTGCTACTCTTCACTTTGAAAGTATAAAAAAAAGCATGAAAATCACCATCTCTTTTTGAATGGAGTCAAAATGCTGCAGCGTGACACAGTTCTATAAAACTTACTAGAGAAGGGTCTGTCTTTTCCTCTGCTCTGTTTGTGCAGCTATTTGCACACATTGTGGTGATACTAATAATAAGTAATCCAACTGCACATCCCTTCTCTACCTGCTCAAAAAAAACCAGCAGTCCTAAAACATTACCAATTCTAATCTTGGCACAATTCAAGTGAAGAAAATTGTCACTTTTATCAAAATATGTTCCCTTTCCATTGCATGAACCACCTGTGAAATGAGAAGGGTTTTAATTAATTCTAGAACTCTTCAAGGGCATTTTCTGCCAACTTTTTCCTGAGCTCAGATGGCTATGGAAATGACAGTCAATACCTGAACTTGCTTTTCAGACTTTAACCTAACAAACATGATTGTTGATAAGTAACATGGTAGCAGTTCTAAACTTTATTTGTATCTATGCACATGATCTGGAGGATCAGCAGAAGCCATGTTGACTCATTTTTTTTCTCAATAGTACATCTTTATTTCAGTGTCTGCATGATTAGCAAGGAATGATTATGCCTTTTAAAGTCTGACCTTTTCAGAAAGGCTATTTGTGGTCAGCTTGCAAAAGTCTTTCTATCTGAGATTTGGAGGCAGCATAGCATCTATGGTGTCTGGAGTCTGTATCTACAAAAAAACCCAAAAAGTCCTTTTTCATCAAAAGTAATATTGCAATGGGTCTTACCTAAATCTCTTTTCATCTTTTCATAAAAATGAAAGATACTGATTGTCTATCTGGAGCACTTGCCAATAAGAAACCAGTATTCAGCAATAAACACCACATAGTCTTGTTTTTCATTCTCTTGTATTTGCAGAAAAAAAAAAAACATAAATCCCAGAAAAGAAGCTATTCTATGTTAAAAATATGCAGGAAGTGCTTTTCCCTAAAACAGGTCAGTGTTATCTAGTAATAATTATGGCCCTGGTGAACAGTGAAGTCNTATTCAGCAATAAACACCACAAAGTCTTGTTTTTCATTCTCTTGTATTTGCAGAAAAAAAAAAACATAAATCCCAGAAAAGAAGCTATTCTATGTTAAAAATATGCAGGAAGTGCTTTTCCCTAAAACAGGTCAGTGTTATCTAGTAATAATTATGGCCCTGGTGAAAATCTCAGTGAAGTCAGCTCAAAAAATTTTATTGTCCTAAAATGAAATCAAGCTCTTGTAAAGGGCTGGCCAAACTGCGTCCTTTGAAGCCCATACAACTTTGCCATGACCATCTCCCATGCCAGGGTTATGACAGTGGGTTGTCCTGATGCAAAGGGAGCTGGATAACCTCAAATCCTGTCTGGGAAGTGACAGCTGACTCTTACTGGGTACCAAATGCATGCCCAGGTCACTGTTACACTCTTGCTCCATGGAACCATCTCCTGCTGTGACAGAAGTCAGACAGGTGATCAGATATTTGCTTAGACATTCAGGAATAGCTGTGTGGCTTATACATCTTCAGCCTTCTTTCCATGCCACATTTCACATTTCAAAGTTTAGTATTTTACGTTACTCTTTTTTTTTCTTTTACACACCTTGCATACAATCTTTTACAATATGGAATGTGTGTGGGCTGGGGTGAGTCCTTGCATTTGAGAGAGGTAGGAAAGCAGAGGTCACTCTGTCAGCTGAAAGGGCATTTGTAAATTGTCCATCCACAAAAGGGGAAAAAAGAAATCATCTCTGAGAAGAGATCAAACCAGGAAATGTATAAGGTGACTTCCAGAGGTCCTTTCCAACCTAATTTACTGTATGATTCTATGAAATCCTAGTTGCAAATGGGATGCATAAACAGCAGCTCAGTTCACTCATATCTTTATGGCAAACAAGGATATATTTGTGGTGAACAAATCTAATCACAGTGTGAACCCATAGGGAACCTGACCACAAAAGCTGTGAGGCTGTTCAGTCATCATGTAAGACCACAGGGAAACCAGATGTACTTGGATTCTCCCACTGCGTTTAGTGAAACTCAATCCCTGAGGCATTAAAACGTTATGGAAAAAAGGGAGCAAATGTAGCATATGTACAGTAATCCTCTTTTCAGGGTGGGATTTTTAGAGATGGGTTTATGGGGCTGGTACTGTACTCCAAATGGAATTCAAGTGCTTCATTTCAAAGCCCCAAATGTGAATTATCTCAACACCTGCCCAAGTGAATATTTTGAAAATATTAAGGTTTGACAGCCTGAATAAAAGTCTGTGCTGCACATGTAGTTCCCATTGGCATCACTGGGAAATTAGGACAAGGTCAAACCCAAAATACAGGTTTGGATGCAATAGTTACGTCGATAGGACAGAGGGGTCCCTGTCATCTGACCAGTAGTGCACCTTGCACCAGATGGTGCTCATGGGGAACTTCAGCCACATTAGACTCCATCCCCATCTCTTTCCTTAGGAAAATATTACCTGAATTGCTTACTGTGATAACTGAATGCCAGATTTTCAGCTGGTTAAAAAAACAGCCTGAAGTTGCTGAAATCAGTGCAGTCATCCTGATTTAAATTCATTTTAAACAGAAATAACAGGAGGCTTCATTCTGACCTTGCACCAGCCCTTACACTTCTGTGTAATGCAGTAGAATTATTCTTGATTTCCATTTATGTGAAAATCTAAATTGGTTCTTAAAATAGATTCTGTCTTTTTTCTCTCAGCCGGCTATCAGTAAATTATTTGACCTACATCTTAATAAATATTAGAAAAAAAATTCCCCTACTTTTATTCCACAAATACACTTCAGAACTTGTATATTCAATTTAGACTCCATTGTTTCTCTTATCCCCCAGGATTTATCAACCAAGGCAAAAGGAAATCCACAAAACAGCCTACTCTCAAGGACATTATACTAATACAAAATGCCTCTTCACACACTTTAAATATATGTGTGCTGTACACATCTGATGCACATCAGCTTATCTTTCTACCTTGCTATTATAATTTTAGTAATGAGCAATCTACTTTGTGTCTATGTCAAACTCTTCCTCAAGAACTCCCTTTGCCAAGTCTACATGGGGTTCTCTGTACTAAATGAGATGGACTTTGTGAATTTTCTTTCCCTATCCATAAGTAAAAATGAAATTCCAGTAAAAAAAAGGATTATATGCTCTCAATTTCAGAAGGGCTAGCAAGGCAAATATTATAGCTGTAGGTAGAAATGTAAATCACTCAAAATCTGAACTTTCATAAATTTTGCCAGAGGTTTCTCTGCATAACTCCCAATAGACTTAATAGGAATTAAGAATTAAAATCCCTTCTAAAAGGAATACTGACCTTCCGATAGCAAATGTAGAGCATGTGATCACCTTATGCACACTACCAAAATAATGTGAAATTGGCTGTACATAATAGTTGTCAGACTGCTGCCTTAATATATCATATGCCAACCATCTTAACTCAGGACAATAAAAATTGCCTGATTTAGTGCAAAATACAGGCCTTGGAAAGCAAATGTCATAGAAACAGACTGAAGAGGCAGCACTGACAGATATACCTTAAATACACTCTTTCATGCAGTAGTAGCTGAGACATTTTCTCAGTAAGAATTCTGAGTGCTCTTACAGGACTGGGCTTTTGGTTTTTCATGACCTGGTGTTGAAAACCCACTTCCCTTTTGTCCTGTGTTTGCAAAAGCAGCATTCTGTTTTCACAAGAAGTAAATGCTAAAGAAGTAAATTTCATGAGTGAAAGACTGGGTTTTTTCATTTCTGAACCAGTTGATCCCTGCCACCTGCTTACAGTAGCTATTTCTGGTCTTATTACAAAGACTGAAAAATATGCACCTTACATGGAACTGGGAGTTTCATAAAGAGTTTTGTAAGTACACACATTTCTGTGAACTTACTACAGAAACAACAGAAGCCCATAAACTACATTGGTTCAAAAAATTCCTTCTAGGAAGCTTGCACTGAACACACCAGGACAAATCTTTACCATCCCCTGATAGAGACACTTTGGAAATCCTTTCCTGAAACTGCTATATAATCCAGTTTTATTCAGTTTTATTCACATTACAGCATACCTAAGCCTTTAACCATAATGCTGAGTCAAAGTCTGCTAGACTTGTATCTCTTTCTTCATTTTAGCACTTGGAAGACCGATGTTAACATCTCAGCATATTCTTAGTACTAGTAATTATTCATCTTCTTATTCTTTCTTGTATTTTTCAATTTCAGAAACCTTTAGTCTTTAACATGTAGGTTTTTCACGTTAAAAATAAGCATTTAGCATTATTTTCTAGTTTGAAAAGTGTTTACTGTTCATTAGGAGCTATATTTGAATATCCATATTCCAAATTTAGCAGATTTTTAAGTAAAGGTTAAAGGTTTTAAGGGCTGAAAACCTACCTCACTTTAAAACAGTTTTGGTTAAGCAGGTTCAAATTTGTATTTCAAGACTGACAAGTGGAGCAGAAGTCTGAAAGCTTCATTATTCAGACTATAACTTTAGCTCTCTACAACATCTCAGTGTAGCTCCATTCATTATCTAACTAGGTTTGCCTAAATTGGTCAAAAGTACATTTAAATCTAGCCTTCAGTTTCACTGATTCTATGTTCTCAATTGCCTCTGCCTCTGACAGCAGAAAGTAACTTCTCACATTCCTTCAACAAGTTTTCTCTTCTGATGTCTTCTTACTCCAGAATGGCCATTAAGTCACCTTCCCCTTTTTACCTTCTACTTCTCTTTCAGCATCACTAAGTTTTCCCAAGATGTGATCCGTACTAACCCATTTGGGCAAATAAATCATTCTGAGCAATTGCCAGCTTTTTTTGTTTGAAGGTCTTCCATTTGATTTCAGGTTGTCAGCATTTCATTATGCTCCATGATTGGCCTTGTGGCAGATATTTTGAAATTTGAATGCACTGAAAAGGTTAGGGAAAAAGGAAGGAAGGAAGGAAGGAAGGAAGGAAGGAAGGAAGGAAGGAAGGAAGGAAGGAAGGAAGGAAGGAAGGAAGGAAAGAAGGAAGGAAGGGAGGGAGGAAGGAAAAGAACCTTCTCTCTTTTCAATATAGAGCATGCAGGTTCAAACAGATCTATCTTGAGGACCCATGATATCAAACAGAATTCATGAGTTTTACATAATTTCCTCAAATTGCCAGTTTTGTTATGCATGCATATTTATTAGGATATATTATACATAATAGAGAGATACAGTATAGCAACTAAATGTTCTGTTAGCTTTTGAAGCATTACATTAATACCAAATTTACAATGCAGCCCAGAATTACACAACAGGTATGTTTTACTTGGCTACTGCTACTATCCTGTACTATGAGGGACTGCTGTGTTCACTCATCAAAAGAGTGCTTTTATGTCCAGGTACATACCCCATATTACGAAAACTAAATTAACATTATTTAGATCCCTTATTTCCACATTTTATTTTAATAATGGAGAGTGAACAAGTTCACTGAGGCTTAATAATATTCTGCAGTGAGGAACTGCAAGAGCTTAAGAGGTGATTTAAGTATCTAAAACATGACTTTGAACAGGATTTAGGACATAAACCCTCCAAAAAAGGGACCCAGAAACCGCTCACTGCAGCAACAGCAAGAATTAGCAGTGTTCACTTTCCAGCTGACATTTATACTTTGGACATGAGGTTGCAAGCTTTCCATGTGCAGAACTGCCCAAGAGTGTGCAGTGCAGAATCTCTCTGCTCCAGATGTGAGACCTAAATGTCTGGCTCCTAGTAATTTCCCAGGAAGAGTCTGGTCTGAGAGGTGTGTCCAGGTTAGGTACATCAGCAGCAGTGCTAAACCCAGTGAATGCTCAAATGCTGCAATAAGCCTACCTTTTCCATAATCACCTAGTAATTAAATCACACAAAATGGAAGATCTGGAATTGTCATGGTTTAAACCCAGCCACACAGCTCGTTCACTCACTCAACCCCCCTTTCTTGCCCTCCCCTGCTTCCAGAGGGATGGGGAGCAGAATCAAAAGAATGCAACTCCCACAGGTTGAGATAAGAACAGTTTAGTAACTAAGGTATAACGCAAATCACTACTGCTATCACCAATAATAATAATGATAAAGGAAATAACAAGGGAAAAGAATACAGCATCTCACCAACCACTGACAGATAACTCACGACACCCCACCCCACTCAACACTGACCGAAATACCTCCTCCAACTCCCCCCAGAACACTAGCCCTTCCAGATAACTCTCGGTTACATCCTGGGCATGATGTGCTATGGTATGGAATGCCTCTTTGGTCAGTTTGGGTCAGGTGTCCTGTCCCTGCTTCCTCCCATCCTCCCCTCCTCCCTGGCAGAGCATGAAGCTCACAAAGCCCTCGGTCAGAATAAACATTACTTAGTGACAGCTGAAAACATCGGTGTTATCAGCTATGTTCCCAGGTTGAGTCAAAACACAGCTGTACCAGCTACTATGAAGAACAAAAAATGACTGTTACTGCTAAACCCAATACAGGAATTCAAGACCAGTCTCCCACCTTCAAAAAAAGAATTTCCTGGTGTGCCAGGAGGTACAATCCCAGAAAGGATGCTCTTCTCTTTATCCTGGACACTCTATGTGTAAAAACATAAAAGCAGTGGCACAGGAGCGTGGGATGTGGAAAAATCATGACTGAGGTTCTGGCTGCAGCTCCGTAATCTAATATCATGTAGTCAATCAAAAAACAAAGCAAAACTAGCACTAAACAATCTAGGTACCTGGGATCAGATATCATGTGTTTTCTCCTGCCAGCACAGTGTCTAACCTAGTACAGTGCAACATCCTATTCCTGTTCAGTTTTTTACCCTTTTCCTCTAAATACTGTTACTCAAACATTGCCTAACTATATATAAATCCTAGACAAATTAAGAAAAAGATATTGCCACTTGCTAAAATTAGGTTGACTAGTTTTGTAGGTGACATTTCAATAAAACATTAATTCTTTCATACTGCCATGAAATGGGCAGTGCAGTAGTAAGTTTACATTTATGGTTGCATCATAAAGCTGTATTCATGCAGTTCCTCCTACTGTGCCATCATAGTGCTGTTCTGACAGTATCTGCAGAACTCAACCTGTCATGTTCCTTAACAGATGACCTATCTTTTTCCAGAGATAGACTACTCTCTGCATCCTTGAAAGTATAAAACTTGAAATTACTTCTCTTTGTTCTACATATAAATGAGAACATTTCATAGTTAATATCCAACAAACTGGCAAACTGGGACCATGACACTAGGTTCTAGGTATCAAATTAGTTAAAGTGAACAGGTTACAGCTGAGTTTATACAGGAATACCCAAGAGTATGTCCACTTTCTAGATTATAAGACCTGAAGCTCACCAGTAGAGCATATATTCATATTAGCTGCTTGCAAAGCCAGTGTTCACTCTCCATCTCAGACTTCATAGAATTGAATCCATTGCCTCAATTTTATACATTCAAAGTAATTATCATTCAGCAGTATACTTTAACCACTTATATATTTTTTACAAAGCTTTAAATCAGTCCAGAGTCATTATACTGTATATGTCAGTATTATTTCAGGGCTGGAAAAAGGGAAATATAACCCCATTTTAAAGAAGGGGAAAACGGATGACCCAGGAAATTACAGATCAGTCAGTCTCACCTCTGTGCCTGGCAAAATCTTGGAGCAGATTCTCTTGGAAGGCATGCTAAGGCACATGAAAAACAACAAGGTGCTTGGTGACAGATCCTGCCCCTCTACTCTGCTCTCGTGAGACCTCACCTGGAGCATTGTGTGCAGTTCTGGTGTCCTCAACATAAAAAGGACATGGAGCTGTTGGAACAAGTCCAGAGGAGGGCCACAAGGATGATCAGGGGACTGGAGCATCTCCTGTATGGAGACAGGCTGAGAAAGTTGGGGCTGTTTAGCCTGGAGAAGAGAAGGCTGCATGGAGACCTTCCAGTACCTGAAGTGGGGCTATAAGGATGCTGGGGATGGACACTTCATTAGGGACTGTAGTGATAGGACAACGGGTAATGGATTGAGACTTAAACAGGGGAAGTTTGGACTGAATATAAGGAAGGAATTCTTTCCTGTTAGGGTGGTGAGGCACTGGAATGGGTTGCCCAGGGAAGCTGTGAATGCTCCATCCCTGGCAGTGTTCAAGGCCAGGTTGGACAGAGAGTTGGGTGACATGGTTTAGTGTGAGGTGTCTCTGTCTAAGGAAGGGGGGTTGGAACTAGATGACCTTAAGGTCCTTTCCAACCCTAACTGTTGTATGGTTCTATGGTTCTATCTTGATTTAAAATTTGAAGAATAAATTAATAGGAAGCCTAATGTCTTTATGTGAACCAGTCCTATCAGCAAAACCAAATATTTCTAACATTGACACTTAATGTTTTTCCTGAGCACAGCCTAAATGTTCTCTGAAATCTGTCAGTGACAGTTATCCTATTTTATCATATTATTTTTAGATCCCCCTCTCAGTATATTGCTCGAAATAGAAAATGCTATTGCCCAAATAACCTCTTTAATCTTACAACATACAGTCCATTCATGGTTCACCTCTAACCTAACCTTTAAGGTAGCAGAAAATGGAAATACTTCTTTATCTCAGCTCTATAAAAATGTTTGAGTTGACATGTATCCCTACATACTAAGAATAGTCATGCAAATATTTCTATGAGTTCTGCAGTGTGGCTGTTGATCCATTTGATATTGAACTGATTAACAGGCGTGTTTATGATGAATTATGCATGTAGTGTGTCAAAGAATCAGCATGGTCTTTGGGCTTAACATAGTGCTGTGCTTGCTATTTGCCATTCTGCCCCTAGATAGAAAAACCATGGTGATGCATCCCGTGTACTGTTCAGCAGCACAGCTGAGCGCAGCCAAGCCTGGTCATACAGGGTTCAAACTGGGAAGGAATTAAGACTCCAAGCCATAGCCAGTTCTGACCAGCAGCTGAATCACCATATGCTGAAGCCTAAGGTATGGACCAGGGTCCTTAGTGAGTGGTGGCCAGCCTGAAAGAACAGCAAGGGAAAAAGGTAATCTGTTGGGACAAGCAGCCAATGCCTACATTTACAAAATTTATAGGAACCTCACCTGCCTCTAAGACCTCTCTGCTCATGCATCTGACCACTAAAATCAGCCTCCAGGTTTAAAAGGCACTGAAGGGGAGGCAATGTGCATAAATTCACTTAGTCATTATATAGCTTCATGAAAGAAAGTATATGAAAAATAATGGACCATAATCACTCCCTTCATTAGGCCCCAGCCATGGCCTAATAAGCTCCAGTGAGTGAACAGCACAGAAAGAGATGGGAGCAATACCTGCCAGCCTGCCAGTTCCCCCTGTCAGCCAAAGCAGCATTCTACACATATCCATACACGCTGGAAAACTGTGGAAGAGCTTGGGATAGAGTAGGTTTGCATAACTCATGTAGTCATGTTCATCTCAGACATGAGGCTGTCTAGACTTGATATTTGGTGCATAAAACTGTTGGATGCAGCTCTGCAGGAAGAAGTCATCCTTCCCCTGCCTCTTAGTAATTTTCAGGTTCCTCTTTCAAGGCAAGCATTCTATTCTGTAATGTCACTTACCCCATTCATTGTGCTACACAGTGTTCCACTGGAGTCTGTAATGGTGATCAGGAAAAAGTGTTCTTGAATGCTGTGATTGGCACTGTTAATGATGATGACACTGCAGAGCTGCTGTGTGTTTCAGCACTGGTTAGCAGATTTCAAGTCCTGTACTTCCATGTAGTAAGGCAAACCAGAAGCATTACATAGCTTCTGAGAAAGCATTTTATTCAAAACTCAAGTGTTAAAATAGCATAGACAAAAGGACTATCAAACACTATATCTGAGAAGGGGTGAGGTGTGTAATCAACACAAACTTAACACTTCATTTCTTTAAAAAAAAATCTATAAACTCCTGTCCATCATAGAGAAGACACTTCTGAAATCACAGTAACAGATCCCCTGCTGGTGTAAATTAATGTAACTTTCTATACTAGAGATTTTGAGGTGCTGACTCACATTGGCTGGAAATCTCTTGTGTGGAGATGCTTCAATTTTACCCAAACATAGCTGATAGTGTCAGAAGGTAAGATATGAGAACAACAGTCCGCAAAGAGGCTTAGCCATGCATCAGAGTCAGGAAGTCACTAGCACGGCCCTGGGCAGTGCTCCAAATTCAGCTTCATAATGTTGAAAGACTGTCCACCTGTTTCTCACCAAGATTGTTTTCGTATTATTGGTTAGACAAGTCTCATGAAAAAGTCACGCCTTGCACGTATGGTGACTGAGTCGTGAATTCCTAACTGTGCTCAGCATTGCTGCTTTCAACCACTTTGGTTGCTGAATTGTACCACAATAATGTGTTCACATTACCCTATGTCATGCACAGAAAAACAAATCAATGAATGGAAGGTATTCACAGTAGCTGAAAGACATACTGTAATGTATATGTACAATTATTTGGATTAATTAAACTGCAGATGGAAATACATTAAATAAAGGAATGACTTCTTCTGTAAGACTATTCCCAGGGTCTGCACATGCTTCAACAAATCCTATCTACAACATTTGCAAGGAATGGTATTATAATTTTTGTAAGGAGAAAGAAGAAAGTCTTTTTCCTCCCATTCCACATGCAGATACCAAAACATCAACAGATTTTCTGGCATAGAAATTGAGCAGAGAGTCTGGATATAGTGGGAACTTCAGGAAGCTTGGTCCATGTTCTCTTAATGTTCTGATAAGAGGTTCTTTCTTCTCCTCAGGAGTTCAGAGAAGAACAGCAAGTGTCCTCAGGTCAGCAGCTCAGAACACCACTATAGATCCTCTTACTGAGGCATCTCCACAGTGCTGCCCATATTAACTAAAAAAACTGTGGATAAAATAAGAATTTCACTACTTCCCACTAACAAGACTGCAAGCTCAGAATACAAGATAGAGCTTACCCTATGTNCATTGAAAAGGTTCTTTCTCACTGGCTGTTCTTGAACTCCAGCATCTCATCTTTACAAGTCCTGATAAAAGTTTTATTTGCCTTTTTCCTTTTTTCTCAAAAAGGAGACTAAAGAGCAAGGAGCAGCTCAGGAATATATTGCAATTTGCTGGTTTTTTTAAAAAAAAAAAAAAAAAAGAAAAAACTAACCAAAAACCCAAACAACACAAAACCCATGGAGCTCCAAAATGAGCCAAACAAATTACTCACAGATTAAATTTTGAGTATTTTGTTATTTATATATACAATTTATAAGGGATCCAATATGGTGATATTAGAGAAATGCCCTCAAACATCCAGAAATATTCTCTCAACAAGTGATTATGGAGATTTAGATTACATTTCAGGAAGATCTGGGGATTTAGATTAGATTTTAGGAAGAAGTTCTTCCCTATAGAATGGTGAGACACTGGCACAGGTTGCCCAGAGAAACTGTGGCTGCCCCTTCCCTGACAGTATTCAAGGACAGGTTGCATGTGGGGCTTAGAGCAATCTGGTCTAATGGAAGGCCTGTGGCAGGAGGGCTGTAACTATATGAGCTTTAAGGTCCCTTCCAACCCAAACCATTCTGTGATCCTATGACCTTCTTGTTCAGATACTAGAAAGATCCCTCCCCTCTCCCTTTTTTTTTTTCCTTTTTTAAGTTTTTTTTCCTTCAGTGGAGCTCAACCATTGATCTGTGTCACTGTGGATGTCATTGGCTGTATGCTGTTGAAGTTACATGTCCATGGCTGTGAAAACAAGCAATATGGTAATTTTTCAGTACAGGACAACATGCATACAACAACAAAGACTGCGTATGAAACTTGATTTGCCCCTCTAATTCTCTTTTACTCTCTCTCTCAATCATATATATGTGTGTGTGTGTATATAAGGCCATTTGTGGAGTCCGGCAATTAAAAAACGTAGCTGATTTTTTTGCAGGCACAGGTAATTAGCAGTGCAATTTAACACTGGTAATTATTCATAACCATAATGAAGTTCATTTGCATTTCTACCTACCTGATATGCAACTGAAGTCAAGTACTTACATGTCCACCCTATGAAAATTGTACAATAGCTGCACTTAATGGTACAACACTGGTTTAACAGTGTATCTACCAAATCTAGATGCAAAAGAAGTGTCCAGGTTTTCAAATGTTGTCCTAATGAACCAATTGATAAAAGGTGTTTAGAAGCCTGAGGATACAGGTCTGATGGGAACATATGGGTGCCTCACTCCCATTACAATAACAAAGAGCAGAGGTTTTCCTGTGGAGGACAAAGCCTTTTTCATATGTCTACTACATGAGCTGATGTGCATTTGCCCATAAACCTTCACTTATTCCTATATAAATATGCAACACAGATCAACTTTTAAGTAAAAAAAATTAAGTTTCAAAGAGTAGTCATGAAATATTTTTTAAGAATACCTCATTTTTTTCAAATATTTATAAAACATCTGAGGATGTGACAAAAAAAAATGCAATGATTATCCATAGGACTTGTTATAGTCATGTAAACACAATTTTGTTATACGTGAAACATATGTCACTGGGCCAGAGGCTAGCAAGATTTTCAGTGTGGGGTGAAATTTATGTCTGTGTTGAAAGTCAACCCAGGAGCCAGACACTACCAACAAGCATCTTTACTGTGTAAATACTTTATAAAGCACAGTAACCAAATATATTGCAGGTGAAATTCTCCACTGTGCAGGGGTCTCACACAGGTCTCTGAACTATATAAGTCCTACTTAAATACTATTTCAAAGTTGCACAAATCTACTGCACAGGTAAGAAATTTCCTTGGAAGAATTCCTTGAGCCCTTTGAAAGTTATGTACTTTGGTAGTATCTATCACAGCCTCTTAAGCAATACATAAATCTTGTGCTGGCCTCTGCACAGAGGTGGGTACACCTCGCAGAGCATCTCTCTTGTTGTGCAGAAATGTTGCAAAATCCTACAGTGCTTCAGAGTCTGCATTATGCAGGCTGGGTAGACATGGCATATGTACAAGTTTCAAGGCAGCCAGTAAATATGTTAATTACTTAAATGATCATAGAATCATAGACTCATAGAACAGTTAGGGTTGGAAAGGACCTTAAGATCATCTAGTTCCAACACTCCTGCCATAAGCAAGGACACTTCACAGGGACGTAAGTATTTTACAGTTTAGCTAGTTACCACTTCTGGTCCTATGCTGAAATCCTCATTCCTCTGAAATTGGTGAGAGTTGGTATTGACCTTGGTGAAGCCAGTATCTCACCCTGTCTTTTCAGCTGATAGCTACTAGCCTGTCTTCTAGACCAATCTCTGCCTCTGACTCAATTGGTGAGATTTCTGTTTCAGAATTTTCTCAAAAACCTTTCCCATTCTGAAGAAAAAGCTCAAAACAGTAAGAATCACCTACCCAGCACCCTCACCTGGCTTACAACTGTGATACAGGATTCCAAGGCACATCTTGTTAAACGAAATTAGATGCCAAGTACCCAAAACCCTGTTTACACACCAACGAAGTTCCTGTGCAATAGCATTCAACTGTTTCCCACCCCAGTGCTGGAGTTCCTGGTACCCTGGCCACATGCTTCCAAGCATCACCACCACCTCAGAGGAATGATCTGTCCAAACCTACAGATGATACCAAAGACCAAGAATATCAAAACAGGATACCTCCGTAAGGTGATCCTGATCTGGGAATGGATGTAGTAGGTCCAATTCACTGAACTCAGTCTCTAGGTTATTCTTAAACAGTACCTAAATTGAAAAACGTCACAAGTGGAATACAGGATACTCAGTCACCACCAACAAAGCTGAGTACTTCACCAGTTACTTTCTAGGCCATGCTTATTAAATAAATACAACAGGAGAAAACGAAAGAGTCTGTATCAGAACTGCCAGTAACTTTGCACTGGAGTTGCTCAAATCTAGTGATGGTTCATGTCTGATCTAAATCAGAAAAACAGGGAAACAGTCTTGGCTCTCTCATTTTCTAGGAAAAGCTCTAATGGGGCATATAAATATTCCTGTGCCTACACTTCAGTTACACTCCCTTGGGCTTTGCTTCTTGAGGAAAAATACACTTAAATACTAAAGTAAACAGAAATAAATAAATAAAAAAACCCAACAAGAGGGAAAGGCTGACTTTCTGAGTAACCGCTACTTTCATCTGAAATGCTAATAAAGCATACAGGTCCCCCCGGGTTTTTTGAACCACCTTAGTGTTGCTCCCCTTACACTGTCTAGTGGGCAATTTATTCAGGGTTCAGGATTCTTTCTTGTGACAAAGCCCCAAGAAATTCTGCAGTCTACCTTTGATCCTTGCCACAAAGGGTGCTGCACACTTTTTTTCCAAACCTTTCATATCTCTAGCCCAGCCATTCTGAAGAACTATCTAGCACAGACCTCTTCACTGTCCTTCCATAGCTCTTCTCCTCCTCCCTTTCTAATTGCACATTCATTTTCTGATTCATGCTTCCAGGAACCATCTTTAACTGACATCTGTCTTCACCTCCCGAAGTCCTGTCCCATGACTCCTGGATTTTCTTTCTCTCCATGAGGGATGCGACCTGCTCCCAGTACAACAGCTTAACATAGCATTATGTCACACTCCATCAGAAATATCTCCCTGGGTAACAAGGGTTTGTCTTGACTTAAAATACAGAAGATAGAGCACAATCCGTTTGACATATTTTAGACTTGTGATTCAGAATGAGATGATCTGCTCCCTAACGCATCTTTTCCTCACCATTGACTACGATGGCAAACTAGCTTAGTTATATGTCACTTCAAGTCTAGATGTCTACATTTTGTGAACAAAATTACAGCACTGGTTCTCAGATTACACATATGGTGATAAATGGGTTTATGGTGAACCAGTGGTTAAACACTGAATTCTGAAGACCACAGATTACTTGTAAGCAGTCTATGAGAGGTCTAAAAGAAAGTTCAAGTTCTTGAATGTTATACAGCAATATACCTCTGTGACATCTCTAAAAGGAAGCACAGACAGAAAAGGTTAAAAACTACTTCACTGAATTGTTTTACAATGATGATAGTGTAGTATTATTTACTCTTCACAAAAAAACATACATTAGAGTATAAGAATAGACACTGATCATGAACATACTGTAGCTATCCTGTACCACACATGATAAATCTGCTTCCTAAATTGGCATTGTGTTTGATCTCCCTAGCATTCAGAGAATTCTTTGCTACATTAGACCATTAAAATGCCTGTTCTTGCTGGCTTAGTAGCCATTTCCTTGTCCTTCACATTTTAACAATAAGAATGACTTTTAAAGTCACTGTTCTTGTCATTATGAGTACATATATTTAACAATAGAAAGGGGATAGCTGGAGAGGTCTGCTTAGCTTAGGTGACTGTGACATGAAAAGCGCAGCTTGAAGTAGTAACTTTAATAACAACCTAAAATGCCAGCGATCACCAACACAGTCATCACAATTACATTCACGGAAGAAAAAAAATAAAATAAAAAAAAATCGTGTGGTCCCTGAGCCCTGTGTGAGTTTTCTGCTCAATAATAATTTTCACCTGAAGCTAATCACATACTTGAAACACTGTAATTTGGGTTTTAAATAACTTTATTTTTCAGTGGCTGAAGACCTTTGGGCTTGATGGGGCAGTTACTGAAGCGAGTTTTGTGGTTTGACCACCAATTCCAATGCCTTTTAGAAGGTGCCAAAAAAAAACCCCGAACTTTGACAACAGCCTGAAAAAATGCCTGCACTCTACTAACGGTCTCAGAAATGTGACACACATTATGAATCAACCCCATAAATCTACCCCGCAGAAGGATTTATTTTGACTGGAGCGGAAGCTCCCAGGAAAGAAGTTCTCCTGAATCCAAATCTCTCGACCCAAAATAAGCTGTTCCTCAGCTGCCTCGCAGTCAGAGCCAGTTACTTTTGGGCCAATCCTTCCCACTCCTCCCGGATAAACTTCCATGAAATCCAAGGAGGTGGGAGGCCGGAGGGACGTGCTTTTCCCAGCCGTATCCAAGCCCATCCCGTTCGCTCCCGGTTCCACCACGGAGGCTCGCTGCGAGGCCTGGGGCCCGCGGACGCCGGCGGCAGGCCCCTGCGGCGGAACAGGCCACGGGCCGCCCCGCGGAGCCGCCGCCCCGGCCCCCGGCCCGCATGACATCATCGGGCCGCTCGGTACCGATCCTCGCCGGTGAGCGGCGGCTGCCGCTGTCACCGCGCCCGCCCTGCGCTGAGGGGGAGCGCGGGTCCTGCTACACTGGAACTCATCGCTGTCGCCATGCAGCGCACTGACAGTGCTGCGCCGGCTTTGGACTGAACCGGCTGCGAGGAGAAAGGCAGCGGACCCCGGGAGAAGCGCCCTGTCGTCGCGGCAAATCCGCCCTCCACGGACCTCCGTACTTTTGAGGGACAACCCCCCTTCCCCTCGGCTCAGGGGTTAGGAAGAAGGAATTCACCGGGTGGGAATCGAGAGGGAAGAAAACGAGCGACGAGCGGGAAGATCCAAGCGGTGACAGGCGAAGAAACCGCCCGGTCCCTCTCCCGACAGGCTGCGACGCGCACCACGGTAGGCGCTTCCGAGCCCCCAGCTTTAAGCGAAAGGGGCGGGAGGGGGAGTTCAAAGGCATAAACAAGGAGCGCAGGACATAATGCTTCCCCCTCTCTTTCCTCAAGCTGACTTGCCCAGGCTCGCCAATAAATCCAGCTGGGCTATGCACCGCGATGGGAACGTGCTGCCAAGGAGGCTGCTCTCCCCTCACTGAGGAGGCTGCTGCTGCCGGCGGTGCCGAGGTTTCCTTCCCCTCACCGAGGAGGCTGCTGCCGCCGCCGCTGCTGTCGGCCCACCCCTGAGGACACTGCTGCTGCCGTGAAGCTGCCTTACCCCCATTGAGGCAGCGTTACTGGGAGAGATTGTGCCGCTGCGACAGGGGAGGACGGAGCTGGGGGCGCAGTGAGCATGCGCCGCGCCAGCCGCTGACTGGGCTCTGCTAAGGTACTGAGGGGTAAAAAAGGGGAAAAAAGAGCAAGAAAAGGAAAAGGATTGCGAGGAAGAAGAATGGCAGGAGGCAGAGGAAAATAAAACAGGCTCTAAAAGAGACCGCTCGGCCGGCGGGAAGGCGCAGGTCTGGCATGTGGGAATCTCCGGCACCAACAGGTAGGAGGAGTGGGGCCGGGGCAGTCTGGGGGTGCCGAGGGCTGCCGCAGCTGCCGGTGCGTGTGGGGAGGGCTCCCCCCGGGAGCGGGTCTGGAGAGGGGGGTGATTTCTAAAGAGGCGGCGTGATGGAAGTGTGCTCAGACAATGCCTCTTCCGCTCTCCCGAGCTCCCCGCTGCGGGAGGCTCCCGCATGGCTCCGGCAGATGCGGCTCTGCCAGGCAGCGGTACCCGGGCTGCCTTGCAGCGCGGCGCAGTCCAGCCCTGCACGGCCGTGCGCGGGGGAGCGGGCGGCTTCGTGTGCGTGTGAGTGAGCGTGTGTGTCAGTGTGTCGGTGCTAGTGTGTGTCCGTGCGGAGGTAGGGCCGGCGCGCCGCGGGGACAGCTCCACAGAGGAGGGGAAGCGGCGGGGCTGGCGGCAGGGGGGAGGGCGAGCCTGATTTCATGGCTTTAAAACGATGCCATGATCTGATCAGCCTCTGTTTACACAGCAGCAATCAGGCTCTTTTGTGGACGGTAAGAATGGAAGGTTTTTCTGGGATTCAGTGGGAATATCCTTTGTACACCCGAGGTAGCATAGGAAACACTTGGTGTGAATAACGAAGGAGCCTGATCATTGCTGCTGTGGCTCCTGTCCCTGGCTCTGGAGGGAGAGGATAAAAAAACAACAACAAAACCCCCCTCTAGCAGCAGCAGGCAGTTCTTTATGTTATTTTATTGCATGAAATGTGTTCCGGTAGGATTCACTGGGAGGATTAGTAGGAATCACGGAGCCCTAATTAGCTAAAAAAAATCTCAATTTATTATATGTTTATTTAAGCATTACCAAAACCAGCCTTCCAAAAGGATGGGCATTGCATCTTGGGTGTATTGCCCATTTTTGTTCAGTATTTACACTGACCGTTGCTAAATATGAATTATGTTGAGGCTTTAAAGATTTGCATTAAAGCGAGGGGGTGGGGGGAGGGAGCCCCTAAAGCATCGTGCTATCGACTGGCTGGTATATCTGTTTATTTGAGAGCTTAAATGATAAAATTACGGTTTATAGGAGGAAGGGAATGGGATCGTGAATACTGTTTCTCTTACAATATGCATAAACTAACACAGTGTGATTAATGTGCTTTGGTGACTTGGGTTAAAAACATAAATTCTGCAGGGTTTCTTTGGGTGTGATCAGTATCAACACAGAAGCTGCCTCTAAAACATTGACAAATACTGTAGCCATAAAATAAATGTAGGTAATGTCAAAATATCAGCAGTCTTTGCTTTCTATCTTTTTTCTTTTCTTTTTTTTTTTTTTTTTAAACTTCTTCCTGAGAATAAACCACTGTTCAAAGGAACCACAAATGCCATAACCCTCAAGGCTCTCATTTGCTTNTAATTTCAAAATATCAATCTTTTTTTTTTTTTATTTTTTTTTTTTTTTTTTTTTTTTTTTTTTTTTTTTAAAGATGTCAGTGATTAGCTCTTGAGCTTGCAAACTGGGAGTCTTTTGATTCATAAAATCTCAGAGGCTTTAACTGCAGAATTATATATGCTACCAAATATAAGGGGCACTGGTCAGTTCTGAAACTGTAACAAGCCAAATCTGTGAAATGCCAATAATCGATCATGCTAAACAGTAAGTATATATATGCCTATATATATATATCTATAAAAGCCTCATGGTTTTTAAAAACAAACAATAGTACTCAAATTTACAACTTCATTTGATTCTCCATAAATTAACATCTTTGTTAGCACTTTCTGACATCATTTCTTGTTAACTTAAGAACTGATAGCTCGATTTTTTTTCAGATATTTTGATGGCATGACAAATCAGAAAGAAGAGGATGTACTGTATGACTAGACACAAGATCAGTTCTGTTTGTGGATTACATTTTCAGTAAGATGTATGGATCTATTTTTTCCTTGTTCTTAAATATAGATCATGAGACTTGACTGAGGCAATATACATATCATCCATCCATCTATGGCGAACTACAGCCATGCAGCTGACAACATTTTACAAAATCTCTCTCCTTTAACAGCTTTTCTGAAACTGACTTCACTGGGTTTCATAATAGGAGTCAGTGTGGTGGGTAACCTTCTGATCTCCATTTTGCTAGTCAAAGATAAGACCTTGCATAGAGCTCCTTACTACTTCCTGTTGGATCTTTGCTGCTCAGATATACTCAGATCTGCAATTTGTTTCCCATTTGTTTTCACCTCTGTAAAAAATGGCTCTACTTGGACGTACGGGACTCTTACTTGCAAAGTGATTGCCTTTTTGGGGGTTTTGTCCTGCTTTCACACTGCTTTCATGTTATTCTGCATAAGCGTCACCAGATACTTAGCTATTGCCCACCACCGTTTTTATACAAAAAGACTGACCTTCTGGACCTGTTTGGCTGTTATCTGTATGGTGTGGACCCTCTCTGTAGCCATGGCTTTCCCCCCCGTTTTAGATGTGGGCACCTACTCGTTCATTAGGGAGGAAGACCAATGCACTTTCCAGCATCGTTCCTTCAGGGCTAATGATTCCTTGGGATTTATGCTTCTTCTTGCCCTTATCCTCCTAGCCACACAGCTTGTCTACCTCAAGCTGATATTTTTTGTTCACGATCGCAGGAAAATGAAGCCAGTCCAATTTGTTGCAGCAGTGAGCCAGAACTGGACTTTTCATGGTCCTGGAGCGAGTGGTCAAGCAGCTGCTAATTGGCTGGCTGGATTTGGAAGGGGTCCCACGCCTCCAACCTTGCTGGGAATCAGGCAAAACGCGAACACCACAGGCAGGAGAAGGCTACTGGTTTTAGATGAGTTCAAAATGGAGAAGAGAATCAGCAGAATGTTCTACATCATGACATTCCTCTTTCTGACCTTGTGGGGTCCCTATTTGGTAGCCTGTTACTGGAGAGTTTTTGCAAGAGGGCCTGTAGTACCAGGGGGATTTCTAACAGCCGCTGTCTGGATGAGTTTTGCCCAAGCTGGAATCAATCCTTTTGTCTGCATTTTCTCCAACAGGGAGCTGAGGCGCTGTTTCAGCACAACCCTTCTTTACTGCAGAAAATCCAGGTTACCAAGGGAACCTTACTGTGTTATATGAGGGAGCATCTGTAAATCTTTAGCCTTGTGAAACACTACCATTCTCTGCTAAGCAATTGTGGCCTGTAGCCATGTCTTGAGGAGAAAATCAAGAATGGGATGTCAGCAGTTGTAAGGATTTGGGCAACATTCTGCAGTCTTTGCAATAGCTCACCTCTAATCCTATTTTAAACCTAAACATGTTCCTGCTGACCACTGCTGAAGGTTTGTAATTAAGAACAAAGGACTGAACTACTGCCCTGAATTCCTTTATGTGGTTAAAATCTAGATTATGAAAGTAGCAGGTGCTAAGTATCAGTGCTAAATGCTGTGTATATCACTACATAAAATAAGACCATCAAAAAGATTAGCATTGGACATCTTAATAAATTAAGTTGATATGAGGTTAATGTGTTGATAAAACTAATTTTAGACATTTGAAGACCTTTAAAACATTTCATACAGTTATTGTTTTGCAAAGACTGAAAACTGGGGACTCAAGTACTGTAACTGATTAAAGATGTGCCATGCATTATTGGATTATCACACTTACAAATCTGTTTGCCTTGTGAGTAAGTTTTGGGGAGCATTCCAAAGCAGTATTTTTGCTCAGATTTAGACTTCTTTTTTTTTTTTTCTCCCCAAAAAATATATTACTNACTGTAACTGATTAAAGATGTGCCATGCATTATTGGATTATCACACTTACAAATCTGTTTGCCTTGTGAGTAAGTTTTGGGGAGCATTCCAAAGCAGTATTTTTGCTCAGATTTAGACTTCTTTTTTTTTTTTTTCTCCCCAAAAAATATATTACTCTTTCTAAATACCATTTTCCCTAACAGTGAAATTACTAACATTTAACTGTATTCTGTGTTTTTTGCTGATTTGGTATAAAGTTTAGTAGACTCTTATATTTTTTAAAAAGCTAGATATCAGTCTGTTAGGCAACGTTAATGATAATATCGAGTCATAATTGAGCAGTTATACAGAATAAACACATGTTGCCTTAAAGGGTTATCTAGTATCTTCCATTTTGTTTAGCATTGAAGCAAATAAGCAAGGAAAACTGAATCAGTAACTCTGGTCAGTCATTTGGGAGTGCATGAAAGATCACTTAGTCCTCTTTTTTCCTTTTTATTCCAGTGGTTCCCAAAATCAGTATGCACATCACTGGGATTATATGATTTTTTTCTAGGTGTGCCGCCCTTTCTAGTTTGTTCTGAGAAACACAGGCAGTTGATGTATGTTTATATTTTAAGACAGCTGTCATGGGGAGACCGCAGCCTTAGTATGATATCTTGCACAATTTGTGAAGCATTTATTCTACTGAAGGCACAGTCTTGTTTATATTTTCTGCACATTTTGGTGTATTGGTTGTTTTAAATTATTTAAGTTTTAACTTGTGAAAGCATATAATATGATTTCTTAGTATTTTAGAAAAACATTAGAGTCTGTGAGTCTTTCCTTCTTTAAGATACAGATGTGTGGATTTCAATATAAAGTTGCATTTGCCAAAATTTACCTGTGTAGCTTGTTAATTTTCTTGGAATAAAATTTTACATTTTTCCAGTTATACAATTAACCTTTTTTATTTTGTCTAGTGAGGTAGCATGAAGTACTGAGAATGTAGCCATTATGAATTATTATCCTTTGCAGTCACTGTATTCCCAAACTGTAAATGCATGAATGATGGGGACCACAGGATTGATAAATGATATTATCTACAGTAGCACTATTGTGTAGTTTATCATAATTACCCATTTATCTGTTTTAATATGTCAGCTATGTTTAAAGTTACAACACAGTATTTGACATTAACTTCACAGTTTAATTTTGGAAAATGTGTATATTTGAAGCACATCATGAGTTGGTCAATCACAAAGAACATGGATTTTTCTTAATTTTTGGAGAGACAAGACTAGAGGTCTTAATTCAGTATTGGTATATCTTGTCCTTTGTTGTATTTTTATGACCAGCAAGTTAATACAGACATACACAAGCAGCAGTCAATAATGGAAACACTTAAATTTGTATAACATTATACAACATATGCAACAATTCAGAGAGTTGTGTCTATATGTGATCAGACAACTTGATCAAAGATTTGGTGAGCAATCTGTTTGACCTCACTTACACTTTTATACTGAGGTTGATTGGTTGAGAGGCATGGCTTTATATACTGTGTTGAAACAGAAAAATTGCTAAAATAATGAGTCCTCATCAGTACAAGAATGTTTCAGAACGTAATTTGAAATGGGACCAGTAAACTACCAAAAGGACTTTCTTATTACACTGAAAAAAGCTTTGAAATTAAGGTAGTTAAGTAATTGTCAAAGATAGCAGGAGTGAATAAAACCTGGATCGTATGTGGAGAACAAATCTGAAAGTTATCCCATTTAAGTTTACTAAAAGGTTGATTGGCAATAACTTCAGTCTAATTTCTATAAAATAGTAACCTTTACAAGGAACATTGATATTACATATTGTAATAAAGAAGTACATATAAATAAAGTTGTAAATAGTGTTATAGTTGTAGAAGTAGTCGGTTTTGAAGATTAGCCAGAAAATTTTCAACTATGAAATTTCAAAAGCTGCAAATCTGGGGCCTGACCTAACTCCTAATAAAGTCAGTTGGTGTTTTCCCATTAACTTCATTTGGAGCAGAAGCAGGCCCTAACATTTCTATAGTACTATGCTTCTGAAATACTAAGAAGGCTGTAATTACTATGCAGTGGGAGAAGAAAAAATAAAAACAATTCAAAATTATTTCCCTGGAAGTTTTGCAAGCAGTAACTGATGTAAATTAAAATAATAAACAGTTAACAAGTCTGAAAGCAAATATTTTGCTAAATGTTTTTCTTTTGATATGAATATAATTCCTTCGGCTAGCTGCAAAATGTGCAACTGTATTACTACATGGCAGAGGAGAAGGACTTTTTTTAAGCAAATTTTTATAATTGTTCCAGTAAGCGGTCAGCAAACAACTGAAGTATTTCCTTTTATTTTTTCTATTGTTAAAAGAACAAGAGGATGTTCAGGGAAATTAAAACACAACTTATGAAGTAATATTTTATGCAAAGTTATTACTCAGTGAACTCATTGGCACAGGATGTCAAGTAGTTTAGAGACATTCCTACAAGAATTGTATGTATGCATGAATTAAAGCAGCTTGCAGGTTTTGGCATTTTGATCCCAGTCAGCATATCAAACCTAACATGTTAGGGTATAAATTCAAAGGAGCAAGAAGGTTTATTCCAGTTCAGTGCGCTGTTGTGTCACGGTATGAAAAGCCTTTTGCTTTCATTTTGATACAGGAGTTAAGCTGTTGCCAAAGTTAAAATGCAGGACTGGTAGGTTATTCTTTTCTTTTAGAACAGCAAAGAATGTCATACTATTTTATATCTGTATGCTCATGGGTAATGTGAAGTTAGTAGCTTTAATTTTCCTGGTGGCATAAAAGAAGAGTAAGAACAGGTTCAGCAGAGAAAAGGCTGTCTGCCCCTGTTGCTTTCCTGCCCTCTGTTGCCCCACTGGCCTTTTGACAGCCTCTCCATCAATCCTTCTTCAAAATTAAATGTTTCATATAGTGAGTCTTATCTTTCTCCTGCTCCTTATAAAATGCCTCAGCCATCCCGCCTCCTCAGCAGATAAGCTCCTGCAGCAGCTTCCCAAGGTTTGTTAGTGACTGTGTTCCCTTCCTGAAGACTGAGAGATCACAAGTTCCTTCCAGCTGCCTTAGTAGTTCATGGAGTCATCATTCCATGACACACTGGGTGTCACTGTCTTTTGTCTTTGCTGTGAAGCAGATGCTATTTATGTTCTGCAGATTAAAATGAGAATGGGAAAAGGGGCAACAGGAAACAACTTTCCCTCTCCTAACTCTTTCATGAAGAAACCTCTACTGTTGTTGCATTGCCTAGGAGCAAATGTTTTTTTTAAAGCATATTTGGTGCTAATGACCCTCTAAATGAATAAAATGTACAGCTAGCCAATTAATACAAGGATTTTAGTACAGCTACAAAATCTAATTATAAAATAGCGTTCCACCAGTTTGTAGTCTTTGGGGACAGATGAGTCCACTGACTCTGTCTCCTTTTAAGTGCATTGAGTTTCTTCCCTTGTATTGTCTTTGCTTTGCCTTTCAAGCATGTGAACATTTTACTTATATTAATAGAAGTCCAGTATTGCAGAAAGCTGTTATTACTCATGGGTTTAAAAAAATAATATAAAGGGGAACTCTGATGCTTTTTAAGGTGAATTTGATATTTTGACAAGCAATTGTTTTTTAGCAAATGTCAAATAAAACTGTGGGTTGCTGGGCTCTTTCATGGTTGCACAGTCAACTCTTCGTTATTGAAAATAGAAATGGAGTATCCTAACCCACATAAAGCTATAACATAGGTAATACAAAGCATATGCACATTAGGTAAGGACTTCCTGTGTTTATTTACATTTAGCAAGGAATGAAGTTAAGCTGAAGTAAAAAGTGAGGTCAGAATTCAAAGAAAAATGGTGTGTGTTTTTCCTTTTTTTTTTTTTTT
>NDXB01006657.1:5411-82293 GCA_002631895.1 Agapornis roseicollis | reverse complement strand
AAAAAAACTCATGTTTTATATTTAGAAAAAAAAAAAAAAAAAAAAGAAAAGCTGAAGCTGCCCATTTAAGTGGATAAAGTCATTTAAGTAGCCAGTGTGGAAAAACGGGTGAATTTTAAAGTTTGCTCATTATAAAGAGTGAAGTGGTTTTCTGGTGTTCTTAGTTTGGCTGAGCTGTGTAATTATGTAAGTACGCAATGATCAAAGGAGTGCCACAGTAAATAAGTTAGATTTTTTTATAATCTAAAAAGGAAATAAATAACAATCATCAGCCATTTGAAATAAAATAATTGCAGATGTCCATATGTTTCATAAAATTTAGATAACAAAACAATTGACATTTTCAGTGCTTAGTGATTTTAGGTACTTGATGCTTTTAAAGAACAGTGCCTTTAGACAGGCACAGCCTTTAGAGACTTACTCTTCTCATTACTGGTTTTGTACTGTGCTTTGTATTTAACAAGCACAAGAAAGGTAAAACCAGAATTCAACTGATACAATTTTTAACAAACTCTGCATCAGCTACAACAAAACTTCTCCAAATATTTGTCAAGGTACTGTGTCCAGAGATTATTCAAAATTATCCCTGTGCTAATTCATGAAAAGTCTACTTCACATTTATTAAAGAGTCATCCAGTTAAAGATGCATATTTTTTTTCATCCTTTCATTGGTTGGCTAAAACAAGTTCTGCTGTAATGTGGAGTTAAAAATCACAAATATGAAATAATTAATTTGAATTTCAGTTACTACACTACCTATATGTGACATTGTTGTACCCACAATTTTTAAATAACCCCACAAAGTTTATGTCTAAAGAATGTAAATGATCTGTGATGAGAAAAAAAAAAAGGCAAACAAAAACCCAAACAATCACATGCTTCCAGTTCATTCTTTCTCTTATTTCCATTGAATGTTACAGTTTCAATTTAGAAATGTAAAGGCAAACTCTGAAATACAAGTATGTTGGATGGGAGAGAAAAAATACCAGAAATAGATCTGCTAAAGTTATCTTTGCAATATATGTATTATATATGGTACATATCATATATGTATTGCATTTTATCCATGGTTATAATCTGTCAGTTTGCCTACTTTTTCCTGGTATGTATATGTTGTATAGATACAGTTTTCAAGCCACCATTAACTGCAGCATTTCCTGAGCCCTTTTATTTTCACTCTGCAACCATCAAGCTCAGGCATGCTAACATCTTTATGCAAATTGAAGAAATTGCTAAAAATATAAAGTTTTGCACTATCTCAGCAGATCAGGTCCTTCACATAGTTTAAGAGGGTGGCACAGATATTTTATGACTATTCTGGGAAGCAGGTTGGAGGATACGACAAACTTTTCACCCCTGTTTATGAGCCAGTTAAAAAACTGCTGTTATCCCACAAAGAAGCCATCTCCCATCACAGTCCATCACAGCCCTCTTCATGCTGAGTTTAAGTTGGACTTTGGTTGTGCATACTTTGATTACTAAGTGGGTGAAATTCAGTTACATAGGCTACAGACAGGTGATATGTGCTTGTCTTTTCAAAACAGAGCAGAAGAAGCAGAGGCCCAAAGGTAAACATGGTTTTTTGTGACCTGGTTGATATTTCATGCCTTGTTAACCCCTTAGAAGTGACTGAGATGATCTGTTTTAATTTGGGGGTTTTGTGGAAAGTGCATGCCATCTCAGCTACTCCATTCCATCCCACCGATTACCAGTTGAGCATTTGATTTTATGCTCAGTCAAGTTTGTATACTCTTTAAAATACGTATTTAATAGTAAAACATATTTGTAGCTTTGAACTGATTATGGACAGGTATATCAGTGTATGTACTTCCTCAATTCCATACGTATTTCCTGTGTAACAGATACACAATCCTATTTTTTGAGTTAAGGCACTCTGCAGTCATATGTTTCCTGAATTCTCTGTGAAGGCCTTTAAACTATGTAAAATCATTCTGTTTGTTGATCCAGAATACTAAATGCAGTTTCTTAGAGCACACCACAGGGAACATTTTATTTCTCTGACTGCAGGACAGTTTGGATATCAGAGACTGGAAATGTATATTTAGGCCCTGTATAATAATTTATTATAATGACTGGGCAATAGAATCAATAGTGGTGGGACTGCTAGAATAGGATATTTTAGTAACTGCAACTTTAAATTACATAGTAAGACATCTAGCACAAAGCAGAAATGCTCCTTTTGTAAGATGATTATGTACATAGAAAGTAAACACACACAAATGAGTACAGTTCTGTAGGATTTTGATTAACATATTCAGTCATAGCTACAGCAAGATGGGCACAAAGCAAACAAGAAAAAAGAGAAAGTAGTGTACCATTTGATATGTAATCCATGTAACTGGCTCAGTTCCTACAATTCCTACTCAAGCAGAAATTTCCCTCTCGTGGAAAATTGTCTCAATAAAGACTACAAGATCTTTATAATTTACATAAGTGTTTATGTTTTTTGCTTGACCAGTTTTCAGTGAGAGTATGGCTTAGGAGGACTTGTAATTTCTGTCATAGTCTTTTGGCAAAAGCAATCTTTTGATTGGTTTCAAGAGGGAAATGTATAGAGAGCGACTTTTCTTAGACTCCCCAAAATAATGTAGTGCAGTTGATACCAAATGGGGACAGCTCAAGCCCTTTGCAGGGCACAAAGTATCACACTAGAATACAGTAAGTGAGTATAAAATCTTGATGCAAGGAAGTAGAGGGACATTTAGTAATAGCTTGCTAATGCTATGTAGTTGTAAATACTGTTTTTGGACTCATTTGTAAACCTTCATAATAAGCTCCGAAGTCTTGCTAAGGGCATCTGCAATAAGGTGGGGTGTAGTGCTGCAGCTGAGTCCTTATCTCCACTTGTTTACATAGGGGTTGAGTGGAAGTAGTACACATCTTAGGCTGGCTGCTGCACGAAACACCTTGTGTAGCAGTAATACTAAACTCAGCAGCCTCAGGATTTCCTCCAGATGGGTTATTTGGTCACAGTCAGATTTTTGAAACTTGTTTTTCTTTCAGTGTTTTCTGTGGGTAGTTTTTGTTCTTAATAGGTGGAAAGAAATGCATGTAAAGGGAATGAATGAGTTGAGCAAATCCTTGTCAGCCCAGTCTTGGTGTGAGGAATTCTGTCAGGGTGTAAATAGGTGTGGAAGCTCCTCACAATTCTCCCACATCTCAAACACTCTGGTACTTCAGTGCAGTTAGCATTTACACATACAAGGGGCTCAAATGGTCTGCCCCAGTCAGTATTCAGTCTCTCTTTCCAATGTTCATCTCCAGCAAGACATGCACCATTTTTTGTAGAAACTATTCTATATGGATGACCATCCTCTAAGAGGTACATTTTCACAGAAGCTGAGATTTGTTGTTTCCTTTGGTATTGCAGAAAACATTTCAGTTTTGTACCTCTTGTACTAAAATTTCATGTTAAACTTGCTTTTTAGCATACTAACTTAAATGCAGTATCACAGAAAAGCCCATTACCCCTCCCAGTCGGGAAGACCACCCACTGGTAAACACAGTGTTGGTGGGAATATTTTGATCCTTTGGCATCAGTTAAATGCTAATGCACTAACAATTATTGCAATATTTGATTGTATGAACCCCCTGAAGGGGTTAATTTCCTGCTTTGACATTTTTCTTATGCAAATATCCTCATTCCATTTCATGCAAGACAGGTTTGGCAAATGTGGATGCTTTGGGTGGTATTGACATCTAAGTTATGCCATCTAAGGACAAGTGCAGGCTGCTAAATAATTTATGCATTTAAATTTCAGAGGAGGCTGTGAAACTACCACAAAAAAATGAGCAATATATGTGATCCATTAAACATTGGCTTTGGTACCTGACTATTGTCAGACTTAGCATTCAAACCTAATACAGAATTAGAAACCAAGCTGTCAAGATAATTTCTAGTCACTGAATGTAACTATGAAATGGTATTGTTATATATATTCTACTTGACTGCTTCTTTGCAAATATTGAAAAAGTGTGTATGGTAAGACTCAGATGGAAAAGCCTTGACCATACTGAAATAAGTAATAAAATGCCTACTGCTTTCAGTGAAGGCAGAGTTCTATAAACCTTAAGTTCTAAAGACAATGGATGCATACCATGCAGTTGGTATACACATTGCACTTGTATGCCCAGCATATCTAAGAAATGAGTTGCCTGCTTCTCATTCTTAAGCTTTTTTTGTTCTGATTTCTTCATGACAAGGTCTTCATACTATGCTCTTACAGCAATGAAATCTAAACTCCTGCTGTAATTTGTATTTTATATTGCTTAATAGCCTCTTCATAGAGAATTACCCCTTTGTATTAGGTTCTGTGAAAAAGCAACCACTGTCTAAAAGCAAACAATCAAAACAACACAAGATGGGTGCAGACAAATGGGATTCCAGGCAAGTGGGATTCCAAGAAGTTGATGAGACAGTGCTGGTAAGCATGATGGGCAAGGAGATCCCAGCATATTCAGGCTTTGTGAGCATATTCAGAGCTGGGAGAGAGGAAAGGGAAAAGGAAAGAGAGAGGAAGAGATATATTTGAAAAATGAAGTTTTAAAAGAACTGAAAAATAACGGGGATGGATTGTCAGAAGGGAAGAGCAGCTTGGGATAAAGTACAAAGGCTGCTTCTTGAAAATCTAATTGTCAGTAGTAATTGCCAGTGATAGCCTGTCAACATGAGCAGATTGGAACCTCTTGATAAAGAAAGAAACATGATAGGCCAAGAGGAGAATGAAGTCGCATCAAAGCTGAGGGAGAAACATAGCTACTGATTCACAGCATTAGGTGGAGGGAGGTCATTAGAGGTCAGGCTGAAAGTAAGGTTCAATGAAAACAACTGGTGAAAGCCAAGGAGACTGACTACAGGTAGTGACTGCAGTCAGGGAGCTTAAAAAGAGCAGTGGAGATGGCAGAATAGCTTCCAGAATAAGTGGGATACAGGTTTGTCATTCCTTTTTTTCCCCCACCAAATTAAGGAAGAGACTGTATAATGCCTGAATTGTATGGGAAGAGACAGAAGACAGAAGAAGGTGGTGAAACCAGCAAAGTAGTGGCTGAGGGTCAGGACTAGCTATTGATAAGGATGGTGGGAGGTGAGGATATCTGAAGGGAAGGCTGGCAGAAATACCAAATTTGGATGAATGTTCTTAAAGTAAAGTGATGAAATGTGCATCTGAGATTCCAGGAGATGGAGGATGCTGGGAAAGATGCAAAGGATGATAATAAGAAGAAAGGGGAATGACATCAGTCAGGGAAGGGCAGGAACAAAGAAGTGATGAGCAGCCATCTCGCAGGAGGATGGCAAAAGCCAACAGTGAGGTCACCCAGACAGGAACGGGTTGCTGTTGTCTGTTATAGGTGCTGCTTATCAATTACACTGTGCTAACCTTTGGCAAAAGGAAGCAGTGTCAAGCGATTCCAGCATTAGTGAGTTCTGGGCAACTGTGGTCTCAGTGCTGTTGTAGTGTCTTGTAGCCTGTATTACATCTGAGGTCAGTAGGAGCTTGAGGAAAGACTGACTAATACCTATTATTTACTGTTCTTTCCTTTTTAACATCTTAACAGGAGTTTCTGTTCTACATTCATGCTCTTTTTCTTGCCCTTTTTTGTAACTTTGCTAAGAAAAACTACATGTTCTTCATAAGTGACACTATGTATTAAGAGTATGTTGGTCCAGCAATTTTTATAACTTTCAGACTGAATGATTGCTTTTCAGAACAGTGAAAGTGCAGTTTCTGTGCAATTTGAGAGCACTGCAGTGTTTTATTGTCATTATCTCCCATAATGGTGGTATCTTGGTCTGGTGAAGTGACCATTAGGATGAAAGCCAGTAACGTCCAGGTTCTCATTGCAGCTTTGCCACTAACATCACTGCATGGGTGACCTTGGGTGATTCATATAGGCCAACTTTTCAGCTATCTACTAATTTTAAGCAATTCAAGGACACCTTGGATTCCCAGTTTAAAACACTAGTGAATGTATTTGTAAGGAAATGCAGCACCCATAAGTATAGATTATGTTAATGTGGTAGGTGTATAGGTGGTGAAGCCAGTCAAGAATATTCTATTTAACTTGGTTAGCCAAGTCTTGGCCTTCTGTGGAAATTTTATCTTCCACTTCTCAGACTTTTCCTTCCTGAAAAACTGAAAATATTCTGCGGACAAAAGTTCTAATTCCTGACCACTGTTTAAGATTAGGGCCAACAGTATCTTGAGATAGTCTTCCGAAAATAAGGAAACCAGATCAGTGGTCAGCTTTAAAATGTGGGTTGAAAACTTCTTTCCTGCGTTGTTTGCCAGTTGAATGAAATGGCTAACAATATAACTTACTTGCAGGATGAGAGGCTTAATTATGTAATGTTTCTAGATTGCTGAAACTTGTTATAAATCAGGATTTACCCCCTGTAATTGACAGGGCCATGGTAAGATGGCCAGAACCGCCCTAGGCAAGCAAATAATTGTTAAGAGTTTTTTTCAGTTAAAGGTTGATGAGACAGTGTGGTGGTCAGCTTCCATTGCTGACAGTAGACTTTGCTGACTGCAGCCCCAAAGTTTGGAGACAGCTGTGACAGATGATTTTGGATGTTCAGATAACCTCATCTTGCCAAGAGATATGTTCATTAAGTTGTCAAGGAACTGAAATGTATGCATTGCCCATCCATCTGGCGTATTATTTAAATACAGCTGAATTCCTGACCTCAGATATGATATAAGCATTTCTGAGTAGACATGACTGATGAATTTGCATAAACAGAGGCTCTTAGAATAAAAACGCATTTAGAAAGGAAAGTAAAAAACACTCCTGAGATCTAGAGTCTTGTGACAACAGTGATAGATGGTAACACACTCAAATAAAAAAATATTTCACCACGTACCAACTAATATTTTTAAAATGTTTGCACAGGATTTTTAGTACAATTAATAAAGTCTCTCTGTAGCCTGAAGAAAGGTGTCAGCAGTTAAGTGTCTGAAACTCAGATACTGAATTAATCACAATGAGTTTTCTGAGGGCTGAATAGATAATCTGCGTGATTTTAAATATTAAAAGCTTTTGTCAGGGTAGATGTGCCTGCAAAAATGCAAACTGGCAGTTACACATGATTAAGTCACAGTTGTCTGGGCAATTCGCTATCTGGGTTACCACAAAATATTCTAAATAAAAACAAGTATTGATACCTGATTAAAAAACAACCCCAGTACTTCTGTCAGGTAGCAATGCTGTTATCCGTAAGGTGAACTTTGGCCATGTTGCTTTAACATCTTAGTATTCGAAGCCAAATCATACTAATACAATGTTAGAACTCAACTGTGTAAAACCCGAGTGAGACATAATGACCCTATGGGAACAGTAGCACCATGAAGGCTATATGTGTCCCTTTGGACCAACCTAGCCTCTCTTGGAACAACCTAGTTCCCTTAACTGTCAGTGGACATTTAACAAATAGATTGATGGTTTGATTGATAGGTTTAGAGAGTCATTTTCTGAAGTCTGGAGGCTTTCAGTCTAGGTGCCTGAATCAGAGCATGAGGCTTGATGGTGAACACCCTTTCAGTCTTTCCTCAGGTCTCTCTGTGAGAAAACTGCCTCACTCTCAATACGGAATGGAACATAAAGGGAAGACTTTTTTTTTCACTGTGCAGTAGAGCTGGTGCATTTAAACTGGTGAATTTAAACTTCTACACAAGCAGGTGGCAACACTTTCTTTTCCACTCCCTTTCTCGGCATGGAGTGCATCACTGTCTTCAAGTCACGACCCTATGGATGTGTTTATCAACAGAGCTGATAGCAAAGCCTCCCTCTGCTGTATGAGGAGTTTAAAGAGTGATGTATTTCTCACAGTCTCATGAGCATACTGAAAACCTGTTTCACTTACGGGCACTTCTGAACAGCCTGTCAATAGCTGTTCCTGCCAGCTCTTGTGGATATCCATGGGACGTTTATGTCACTAGTGTCGGAGTGAGTGACCCTGCCATCTAGTAGATCCTCAAAATCCACATGGAATTTAGTAGTTCCAAAGGGCAGAGACCTCTGCCAGCACCCACACGAAGAATATAAATGCAAATCTGTAATGTCCAGTCTGCACAAGTACTGCCCCACTCTGTCAGTGTTTTCTTTTCTCCTTTTCCAGATGCTACAGCCTTAAGACGTTGTGTTCTTTGATGGCAGCAACTACAGAACTCAACCATATTTGTCCCTATCCAACAAAAATTCAGCAAATACTAGTTCATGTCTTGAGCTAATTTCATTTGATACCCCGGTGCTTGCTTCCAGGTGTCTCATTGGAGGAGGGCAGAGTATGACCCAGGTGAAAATCTAGGTTTACCCTTTCAAGGCTGCTTAAATCTGTAAACTTTTGCATCATCTGGTCTTTAGTCTGTCTCTGTTGTTCAGTGGTATGGAGGCTGAGGAGCAACTTAAAGTGCAAAAGGCTCCATGATGTTCTCTTCAACATAGGTTCTTGCTTCAGCTCACAATAACCATCCCATAGTACCTTCCTATACATATCATCTAGTAAAGAATCCAGACTGGTATTCTGGGATACCTGTGGTGAGTTCAAGCTGTGCTGTTGTTATGCGTGTCCCATTGCTACTGCTTGAAGGGCCTGTTTAAAAAAGGTGGCATGCCAGCTCTTGAAAGCCTCCTCCTCCTGACTGCAGGCTTGCATCCAAACAGCTCAAGCTATGGCTATAAGCCACACACAACTCCCGAGGTGATTTCTACCTCTGGGGCGTAAGCAAGTGCTTCTGTGCTTGGGATGTGTGGTGGTACAGGCATGTTCTTAGCCAACTGATGGACTAGTCAGGATACTCATACCTTTCTTCTTGTTGCTCATGCCCCTGACCCAAGCAGCACGCTGAGCAGCAAGAGCTGTCTCTGAGGACCAAGAAAAATAGAGCTAAGTATGTTAGCTCTAAGTAGAGCTAAGTGCGTTACATTACATGATGTTACTGTGGGCACTGCAGGGTGGGCAAAGGGAAAAATTGCAGTGAAAGGGAGATGAACATGGGATTTCATTGTGAAAGAGGAGGACAGATGACAAAAATTGCAATGTCAGAGGCAGTATACCTAGAAGTAGTGTGAATGCTTAGCGAACAGAGGCAATGTGGAGAGACTGCAAGAGGCAAAAGGTGTCCTGGGACAAGGAGCAAAAGAAATGCTTGAGCAGGCAGGCAAGCAGGTCTGGGTGAGAAAAGATGGTGATTTGAAAGGCTGCTGAAATGTAACCATTCATCAGCAGCCATTCTGTGCATTGGGAGGTCATTTTAGACACAGCCAAAGTGGCTCGGTTTAGGGGAAAACATGAATCATGCTTAAAAAACACAATAAATGCAGCCAGAAGGTTCTCAAAGAATACAGGGATCAGTGGCAATTGGATCCGATGATCCTGTTTTTTCCAGGCCAGCTAACAATTCTGATGCACACTCTATCGAGGGCAGGACAAGGCAGAGGGAAGGTATGGGAGGCCACACTTGAAAGAGGTGTGTGATTTGATGCTTCCCCTGCACCCTGTCTCACAGTGTGCTCCTGTAAGGCTTTAATTGGAACTGAAAACTGCTGCTCTTTTGCAGAACTCCCAAGGGAGAAGGGGAACAGCATTGCCTTTGCTGTTGTAGGGATGATTTTTTTCCTCCTTTCCCTCCTGTGACACAAGCAGGGAAATTGATATTCCAGCCCATTGATCCTGCTTGGTGAATCTGGCACAGCATTATTTAAGATGACTGGAATTTTTACTTCTTTTTTAACTGTTGCCATCTGACTTAGCGTTTGAAAAGCCTTGAAGATCATGTTATGTGCACAAGCACAGATAATTTGTTTGTTGCAAGGACCCCAGTCGTAAGATGTGGATATCCAAGGCCATTGTGGAATTAAGATTTAAAGCCATTTAAGCAAGCCTGCATGTGAGTAAATAACTCTAGGCCTCCTGCTGCCAAGAAGTATCTAGGCAGAGCCCAAAGAACCGATGCTTTCAGCACAACAGTGCCCTCTGGAGCTTTCTGAATCACTCTCGTCGCAAACCGAACAAAGAACATCAGAGAGAAAACCAGGAAAAGGCCTTGGTCTCCAATGTGAAAATGAATAGCACAGTGCTCACAGTACAGTGGGTGCTGAAAGCAGCTATACTGCAAAAGCAATGGAAATATAAAGACATTCAACCCCATCACAAATACCAACAAATATTTTCAGCACTGAATGGAAGGCAGAAAGTAATTGAGTATTTTAAACAGACCTGGAAAGAATAGCATACAATAATAAAAATGCTTTTTAATTTTGCTTCAAGGTGTTGGCAGCATTCTAACAAAGAAAATCAACAAGCTATTGGGAAGGAGAAAAATAATGTGCTCTCTCAAAAATCTATTTTAGATGCAGATCTTTTTCTGCTATGCATCCTTTCACATTTTGATAGTGTTTGTGTCAACACAAAGATGATATGTTACCTTGTGCTGTCAAGAGCTTACCAAAATAAACCTCATCAACAAGGCATTAAATAATAATATCACCTTTCCCCTGAAGTTTTTATAGTCTCTGTGATGTACTTATGCATATTTTTATAAGAACTTAAATTATTGATTCCCTCCTTCCATCAAACCTGTCTAACCAGTGAAGTGTATATAGAATGCAGTCCTGTTCTAAGCTCTGTTAAAGAACTATCCCTTAATTGAAAGCCTGGACTTGTTAGAAGTGAATTTCTTGACTTCACAAAGGGCCTAATCTTGCAAATGCAACCTATAACCAGTAACAATTCATCATTAGTGATATTTCTGATAGCAGATCTTATTCTCAGTAAAACACATGCACAGAATTGGATTCTAGGACGTAAGAACCACATTCCTTCGCTACCCTTTGCTACCCAGTATTTTTCTGTTAAAGACGAAAGAGCTGATGTTAGAAGGTACCTCTGGAGATCTTCTAGATCAAACACCTGCTCAAAGGAGGATGAGCTAGAGGAGGTTGTTCAGGGCATCAGGTTTTTAGTGCTTCCAAGGGTGAAGGGTCCACAACCTGTTTGGGTAACCTGTTCCAGTGTTTGACCACCCTCACAATAAAGAGAGGCTGGGTTTTTTCAATAGTTTCAAGTGTTATTTCCTGTTTTTCAGTTTGTGGCCATTGCCCCTTAGCCTGTCACTGAGTCACTGTCTTCTTTTCTCCCCCAGTCAGGCATTTACACACATTAGTAAGATCCCTACTACAGCAGTTCCAGCTAAGCAGTCCCAGATCTCTCAACATCTCCCTATATACCCTTAGTTATCTTAGTGGCCCTTGGTTGGACTCTCTCCAGTACCTCCACATCTCTTTTGTACTGGGGAGTCCAGCACTGAGCCCAATGCTGAGTAGAAGGGAAAGATCACTTCCCTTAACCTGCTGGCAATGTTCCTCCTGAGCAGCCCTGAACACTGTTGGCCTTCTTTGCCACAGTGGTTTATAGCTGGCCCATGTTCAATTTGGGGTCTACCAGGATTCCAAAGGTCCTTTTCTGCAAAGTGGCTTCTAGCCAGTCAGACTGCAGCCTGTGTGAGTGCCTGAGGCTCTTCCTCCTGAGGGATGTTCATAGTGCAGTTCAATATTATCAGGGTAGTAGCTGCAAGTGTTTGAAAAGAACAGAAATAATAACTTGGGAATAAATGACTCTGTTACTGTAGTTGAAAGAAAGGTTATTTGAATACCAGTAGACTAAGGGGAATGGATTGCAATAAACAGAAATGGTAAGAAAAGGGAAGCAGTGGTTCCCAGGCAAGAGAATGTCTGATCACAGAAACAGAACTCTTGAATGATTCACTCAGGGCTTTATCTAGTACCTATTAAGCCCACAAGAGCTTCCCCATGGTTTTGTGGGGCACTAAATGAAGCCAAAATGTTTCATGAAGAAAGGAGGAAAAGTTGCATAACAATTTTTTTTCAGGCTGCTAATAATAATCAGGCAGCAGAGCAAGCTTCTAGAAATAGTGGGATATTCTGAAGAGATGTCATAAACTGAATTTAGAGTACTACAAATGTAAAAATGTCAAGTAAGAACATTAGTAGTCCTAGCCTCAGTGAGGTAAACAGTTGCTTAGCTCCAATTAATTAATTATGTACATAAATGTTTGCAGGACTGATACATGTATGGGAAAGGATATCCAGAGTAAACCACAACACAGAAATCTACACTTCCTCCCTCTGTTTCTCAGGGAATAAAAACTATCTTGGCACTACAAGTTTTAAATTCGTGTGTCCTAGGCAGTTAACTCCAGTGCAAGTAGTGAAGAGAAAGAAATGATTATACATTTTACCCTGTGAGACTAGTTATGAAATACCAATGCCAACACTGCAGTGTATAATAAAGCTAATAATAAGTAGCAGGTTTCATCCTTAGTACAGCTGAGTAAGTTTAATAACATGTTTTAATTTCACTTCAGTTCCAAATGGATAGCATGGGTCAGCTTGGCTGATCTGCATGTGTGTGTATCAAGAAGACTTAAAGTGCTTTTCTCTTAATAAACTATGATTTTTCCAAAAACCTTATTTTGTAAGATTTATGACACAGAAGGTGGAATTCAAATACCTTTTCCTGTTCACAGAAAATAAGCTGAAATAAATTTGGAATACAAAGTTTATGGAGCACATGTCCTTATTAGGTAGGAGGTCTGAATTTAGGACCATGGATAAGGGCTTTTGGAAGATAACTTACAAAGCAAATTGGTCCTTACATTCTTGTCCTGAAATAGAAATAGATCAGAGAGATCTGAGGCATTTGTTTTTGCTTCTGTGTTTTATTAGAAAATCTAAATTTCCTATACAGCATTCTGAAGTTTACTTATTCTACTCTTTCATTAATAATTAATTTTAAAAATCTAAATGGAAGCTCTTGTCTTTCTAAGGTGAAGAGCTCTTCACCTCCCATGCTCACTGTGTACGGCATTTTATATTCGGTGTACAGATACACTGAAAAAAGTTTAAACTTCTTATTTCTGAGTGTCCTCCCAGATAAGATTGCCAAAGCAGAAACCTGTGATCAGAAATCACTGCAGGACTTTTTTTCTT
Organism: Agapornis roseicollis; assembly: GCA_002631895.1. Lineage (NCBI taxonomy): Eukaryota > Metazoa > Chordata > Aves > Psittaciformes > Psittacidae > Agapornis > Agapornis roseicollis. Next base: position 69,261 of record NDXB01006657.1, on the reverse strand, counting down.
CCTATTGTTTATACAACTATCTCCTATCATCCAGCCACATTCTGGTGGATGCCAGCTTTTTCACTTGAGATTTTCAGAATATTTTCTATTTTAAATACCTTCAGATACAAAATCTTTGAAGTGTTCCTTTGCAAGTTTGGATAGTTAAATTTATTTTAAGTGCAGGTTTCTTACTGGTATCATTGCTATCATTGTCTAATCATTAAAGGAGTGGAAGGTCTTCTCCTCAAGGATATCAGTTTAAGATCAGTTCTGTGTATGTATTTAGCTAACTCAGAAGACATGATGTGGCTCATGGTGATTAATAGCTGTTCTCCAGAAGCTGGCATCTTCACTGAGGTCTACAGTATATCTAATTGAATTGGTCCTGCTGAATTTAATCTTGAGATTCCAAACACACCAAAATTAAGCACAATTTTAACTATCACTATTAAATTATGCTTTCATTTTACTAGGAAATATGGACATGCAACACTTTAGTGACACATAATATGAAATATAATAATAATTTAGAACGATTTACAACTTTTGTCTAGAAATCGAATAGCATTATTATTAAAAAAAAAATATTTATCCAATATAGGCTAAAAATAAGTCCTTACTTGTTATAGGTCCTCTGACATTAATGAAAGCAATATACATATGAGGATGTGGACTATCATTTAGGCACACTGCCAGCAAAGTGAATGACCCTTGACTTCAATAATACCAGGTAGAGAACCAAATTGACTATAGAGAGGACTGCAATTTAGGCACTGGAATGCCTAAAGATAAACAACTGTTTCACACTTGTTGATTCAGAAGGAGTGGCAACATATCCTTAGAAAGCATATTTAATTAATGGGAAGAAAGTACTTACCCAGAGGGCAAACCTTAAAGCCTACAAACTGAGCAAAGAAAGTGCTTGCTGGTAAGTGACAATGGGCACAAAAGCATTCTCCTGACCTCCTGTCCTGGGAGGCTTCCCTGTCCTGCCAAGATCCAGACCACAAAATCGTCTCCTGGGGAAGGCTGATTCTTTTAAAACAGGACTCTGGGTTTGATTAGAGATCTGATAGTTCAATCCCTCCTCAGTTTGAGCAAATTCATCCCCAAGATGAGACTATGGAGCAATCTGTTGAAGTAGAGTCATTGTTTAAACAGCACTGTGTGATGAAACTGAAAGGAAAGCAAGCATGGAGGAATTTGGTGTTACAGCCTTCTGATCATAGATCTTTGCTAAGAGGTGTGTGTATGGGGTATAGCCTACCTGATAAATTCCAAAATCATTGCTGATAATTTTGGACCACTGTCTACAAACAGTTTCTTCTGGGTGACTATTTCTAGGGGTTTAGTCAAATTACAAACTGATAGCCTGGTATCAATATCAGGATAGATAAAGGAACAGCTGGAAAAACTTAGACAACAATTAGTCCAAATCATGAGATTCATGGTAGGATTCATGAAATATTAATCCCAAGGAAGAAAAGGTTTAATTGATTGATACTTCTGACTAAAATACAAATATAATTATTCAACATGCTTACACTTTGATACATCATTTGACCCAGACTTGTACAACTTTCTGCTTAAGAAACAGAATACTAAAATAACTATTTAAAGCTACTGAGCTCTAAGTAACAGCCAGCATGAAACTGTAGGCTCTGACTCCTCATCAAACAGAAAAAAAGTTACTGCAGCCTTCAAGGATTTGTTCTTGGCTACAGATGGTTTCTTTTTTTATCAGTGACTGGGAGGAAAAAAAAAAATCATTATTGAGAAAGTTTACAGGGATTGAGAGAGCAGTAAACAGTGAGGCTGACAGGTCGCTGATAGAATTTGGATTGTGGTTTTGAGTGGGCACAGGCAAACAATATGCATTTCTGATCAGTTTATTGGCTCATACTTCATGATCAGGAGCTTGGTACTAATGAGCAATCACTCTGACGATGACTTACTGGCCTGGTAATCAGCCAGACACCAGTTCCCAGTGCACAAGTGTGGCTGAAGGGGCCAAATGAAATCCTTCAGTATTTAAACAAAGCCATGTGGAAAAGAAGGAGAAAAGAGGTAGTTTCATTTGAATGTTTGGTGTTGACGTGGCTGATACCAGAATACTGTGACCAATTTCTGGTTGGGTAAGTGGTTAAAGATTTAGAAAAACCCATAGCAACAATAAAAAGAAGTTTGCAAAAAGACTATAAATCCTGAAAGGCTTGAGGAACTGTTTTATTTGAGGCTATTGTTTCATTCCATCCAGGGAAAAAAAGAGTTGTATGTAACTGGAAGATCAGCCTGGTATAGGTCAACAGAAGGACTCATGAAACAGCAACCATACCAGAATTCCTCAGAGGGCCAATGTGTTTACAGGAAGGACTGGAAATGTAGTGTCTTAATGGTGGGGCTCTGTTGGGATGAGTGGGTCTGCAGTAGCAGAAGACTGTGAGGACAACCTAGATTAAAGAAAGGATCCCGTGACTTGGCCCCTCATTGCCATCACTGCTGTCACTGCTGTGCAGTCCCAGGTGAACAAAAGAAATAAAAAAGGTCAGATTAGGTAGTCATTTTAAAGCATTGGTGCTTATCTGAACTATATATTTATCATACAGTACCTTAGTCATTTGTATCAGCAGAATTATTTTCTAATCTCATTAGAACAAAATGTCCTAAACCATTTAATATTTCAAATGTCTAGTCAAGCCACCATTCCTGGGGAAACTGTATTTTTCCATAGTTCAGCACTGAGTCTAGAAGGGCACCAGTTTGTAAAAATGAAGATGGGGGAAATCTTAATGAACTTCCTCCATTAATATAACTTAATCCCTGGGGAGAACATCGTTGAGGTTTGGACAGCACACTATTATAATTTAAAAGGGCAAAACCATCACTGATTTTTAGCTTGAAAATAGCAAAAATGCAAAAGATAATGTATCTAAAATAACCTACTGCAAACAACCCTGCATTTTCCAGGGCATTTCAAATGCAGGCTGCCTTCCAGTCAGTGCAAGCCAGATGAAGTTTTGAGCACTAAATATTACCTGGTGAAATGATTTTGCACAGTAATTGACCTCCTGCCACATGTCACTTCTACAGCATCCTTTCCCCTAGCTGTGGCCTATAATAGAAGTTTTTGGAAGAATATTAACCTGGCTGTATGTTACTTTCTGGTTCATTAACTATAATAGCAATTCTGGCAAAGCCTTTAGTTGATGAGAAAGGTTTGGCCTCCACAAGAAACATCGTCACAATACTAGATGCTGTATCCTTATCTAATTTACTTACAGCCAATACATTTTTGAATAGAGACATTAGATGGCAAAACCACATATTTTACACTCTACAAAACACTCGCACTTCTCAGCTTTATCTCTGCTAGCAAATGCTCCCATAATCCCCAATATCTTTAATGCATTCTCTTTTGCATAGAGGCCTTCAGCTCCTCTTCCCCTGCCATTAGTACAAACTGTTTTGTTGTACATGTTTGATGTTCTTTTGCTGTGAGAACACCGAGGGAGAAACAAGCATATCACTCTCTTGGTGGCTTCACTCCTGTGTATAAGAAAGACCCTATAAACCAAAAGGGTTCAGGTGTCTGTTTTCAGTGCTTCATCCAGCTTTAAAGCATCTGCTGTTGCTCTTAGACTATCCCTTTCAGGCCATTTGTCACTGTCCTAGTTTGACTGGCAGTGATAGTTAACCTTTTCTTAGCACCCTGCAGATACTTACTTTGTACTTCAATATGTTTTCCCTTGTGTACTAATAAAATACCTGCATCTACAGACGACCTTTTATCCCAAAGGATTTCAACAAGCTCTGCAAGCCATAAATTTACAGTGATACTGTAGAAGTAATGTAGCTTTTTGCTCAGTACAAAAGACAGTAGCCAAAATCTGGGAATCCTGATGTCACAACAAGCAGCTGCTGAGAACATATTATCAAGGCAGAGATATGTGCATTCTAGGGAGTATTACCCTAGGCTGTAGAGATAGGTTCAACTTCCTTCTGAGCAAAACTTTCACAGGCATCCTGTGTGGCTCAGGAAGGTACTAGTGCACAGAGCCACAGAGAACATAGGCACCTGACATGGGACTTGAGTGGTAATGAAGCACATATCTCAGTGGTGCAGCCCTCAAAGCTGTGCCTGGCTCCATCTATCAATACCTGCATTTTCATGTTTGTGATGATTAAAAAAAAAAATCAGTGTTGCTAATAGTGTGCATAGCCATGTGCAATATTCAGTTGCATGCCTCCCAGACTGAAAAATTTACTGTTTATCTCATGCCCTTACCCACAAAAGATTTACAGATGAACTGTCCATGCCCTTCTCAGGCCCACTGCATTAGGTAGGTTTAGGTCAAGCTTAACGCAGAGGACTAAACAGTATTACAGCTGCGTCAGGAGGAATACTGGTTCTGACCCCTGGTCTTGGCAGTGGCTGTCAGAGGTGGGGAAAGTGTGTTGCTTTCCATACAGTCATGGCTATGTGTGAAATCAGAAAAGAGCAGGAAGAATGAGGAGTTTCCTCCATCAGAAAACTGCCTTTGGTCAGTGTAGGGGCTAATATCACTGAGACTGAAGAGAGCCTGAAATTTAAGTCTCCTTTTCTGAGTAGGCATGCTAGCTGTTAGACTGGCTTTTCAGAAGACAGAAGCTGGTCTAAAAGGAAACCATGAAACTAACTCCACCTTTAGAAGAAAATTGGTGAGTGTTAAGCCTCAGAAAAGGATTCTTGGCTATCTATGCCAAAGGGATAGAAATCTGGATGCAGATGCTGGAAGGCAACTGCTGAGCAGCCTAGCAGATCCCTTGAGGTAAAGGTTTGAGGGAGAGGGACCTTGAGTTCCATCACAGAGAACATCTACCCTCAGCCCAGACATAGCTTTCATGTCTCACACATAAAAAACCAACAAAACACAACAAAATCAGCTTTCCTTCTTCGCACTAGGAGGCTGCACTGACTCAATAACAACTGAAGTATAAAAACCTGACATATTCAGGATCTGACTTGGCTCTTATGAAATACATATCTAAAATACGCAGTCATTTTTTTAAGTTTTGTCCTCGGTATAAAAAATAAGCTTAGGATCACACAAAGTTAGAAAATACGAACCTTTACAATGGATTCATATTGTAAACCAAATGCAAATTATTACTTTTCCTCATTTGCAGTTACCTCTGGCTATTTAATCCATCCTTCACTGAATTATTGGTCTGGAATTTAGTCTACATGATGAGAATAATTTAGTTGATAGCACTTTAAACTCATCTATAAACAACTTTTGATGACTAATATGCATTTTTTCTGTTCCTGCAATAAATTTGTTTCAAGCAAAAGGAGACTGTGTGGAAACAACACCTTAAACTTCCTGATAAATCAAGTACTTAATATTTAATTTCAAATCATATGGGAAAACAAATCTATTTCTTTTGCTCAGCCTAATGTTTGAAGGGAAAAAAGTAAGCTGCAGAAATATAGGATTAGTATTATTTTGGTATGGAATATGTCTTCTTAAGCCATAAGGAGAATAATTTTACATGTTTTTTACATTTTTCTACCTTAAAAGACAGGCACTTTAGATTAATTTAATTTGAATTCCTACATGGCTTCTGAAAATAAAGAGAATGAATAACCAAATGGAGAACTCCTTTGCTTATTCCCAGCTGTGAAAATGATTCATTATTTAAAACATTACCATTAAAAATGAGCCATTTCCACAGATAAGGTGAAACAGGTAATTTTTTTACAGGCATTCTTGTAACTCTGGAAAAGCTGAATATCCATTTACTGGCAGGCTTTTGAGAGCTGTCCTTAGTAATATACACACAAAGAGACATCACAGATGTCTTCTGTCCTACGTTTTCTATGCCACTGTCACGCTAAATGACATTAGACCTTATCATACCTTTCTTTCAGATTCTTTTTTTTTGTGCTATAACCTGTCCCAGCTTGCTTCTCTAATTAAAACCAGAGGAACTCCTGGGTTTCACCATTGCTTATTCTATTCTGTATTAAAAGACAGCACTACTATCACTTAATGATACTGGATTTACACTTCTGCTCAATCCTGCCCAAGCACAGAATGTGCCAGTGCCCTGTTCAGCCTTCTGTAAAACAATCTGTCCCACAAAGGTTGTACTGAGTGTACTTTGTGTTACTGTCAGTGCCTTGGTCACTGGAGCAGTCTTACATGGCTGCCTGCATTTGAAGTGGGGAAAAAGTTTTCATGGAGTAACAAACACAGTCTGAGTCAGAACTTCAGGGATGAAAAGTCCCGTCCACAAAGGCAAAACCTGTGATTAGAGAGGATTCCTGATGCAGGTGCTGTACCATGGGTGAGATGGTGATGTGCAACAGGCATCCAAGACAAGCAGCATTCAGGTCATTTGGCTGATCATTTACTTCTCTGAGGTTTCTCATCATCTTGGGATCTCTTTTTTAGACAAAGCACACAGTGGAGAAGTGCTTTAGCTAAAATAGTTCCTGAAGGAGACAAACTGAACTTAAGACTTGAGTTAGAGATCAACATTAATATTTTCAAGATATAATGACTCAGCTCAGTCTTCTCACAATTCTGTTGCAAACTCAAACTTTCGTCTTTGTTTCTGCTGACTCCACACAAAGGATTCTGCTCCTAAAATGGAATAGTATTTTTGTGATGCAGGTCCTTACCTCATGCAGGTTAAGCTTCTGTGCCAGTGGAATTACAGGTTTGTCTATGCTGTTGTGAGTATATTAGGAAAGCGTAAGAGACATTTATTCCTCAAAAGTTACCAGATCAATTAAAGATCTACTAAGTGGGATTCAAGCCCAACATTAGTACTGTATATGGTGGCATGTGCTCTGGCATGTGGGGCTGGTTTTATAACAGTTCCCTACCACAGGCAGAGAGCCTCCACCTCTGCCAGCTAACAGCTGATAATCCTTGCAACAACATTTTTTCATTTATATATGCAAGACTATCATACATAAAAGCCTACAACATTCTGTTGATAATTGTAAAGAAAATCCCCCTTGCCTTGGAAGTCAGTCAGCATTCTCAGCTTTTTTGGCACTTTATCTAAAGGTTGAGATACAGGTAATATTTTTAGCTTCCAGGCAAACTCAGAGTCTTACTCATTCTGTGAGGCTGTTCATGCTCTTCACCATGAAGTACAAGTGATTCATGGCTTTAGTCCACTCAGAATTCTTTACAATAATATCTACTGTACAGAAACATAATTTCTCTGTGTAATTTATTTTTCCCTCTTCAGTAGTTTCATTTGACTGGTATGATTTGACTGGCATAACCTCTGGGCTTTCTGTTTAGCAAAATGCAGGTACAGATTATACATTTTATTCATTCAGACCATTTTAAAATCAGATGTGTACTCTTCTGAGAAGCACTTAAACAAGTTATTATTGAGGTAAATGCTACGTGCAACAAAAGTGATTTTTTCAGCTTTCTAGCAGGAACTGGTGCAGAGGTGGATTTTTTCAGCTCATTTGCAGTTGCACTGATTAGTTTGTCAGACTTCAATCGGGCAAATAGTCCACATTCCTGTAACAGCGTTCCTATTCTCATTCATAATTTTGCCCTATTCTCTCTTGATAAACTAAAGGGTGGTGTTAAAGGGCCCTGTTTATCAGGAAGGCTAATCAGGGGGCACTTTCACTAGTTTAAGCAATAATTTTCCCACTTGCAATCTACAAGTTGTATCCTTCCTGATAATTCGATAAGGAAAGGAAATGTTGATGTTATTTCTTTCTGCAAGCTTGAAAAATTTGTTTTGCTGCGCAAAACAGCTGGTGTCATCACAGTCGGCGACATTCTGGACCATATCCCAGGCATCTGAAAGGCTAGCTTTGGTCAGTAGCCTGCCTTTCCGTAGTATTTTCTTTTATGTTTTATGAAGGCACCTTAAGACTATCCCCTTAAGCATTTTCTACAGTGAATAAAACTGACTGCAGAATAGTCAGAGACTACCGAGTGTTTATGTAACATCTCTGAGTATTTTTTAATAGTCCTTTACTTCTTCAGTAGCTTCTTATTAAGGCAGGAAATCATTTGATACTTTATCTGGTTATCAAACAACAGGAGATAATCTATGAAAAAACATTGTTCTTGATTATTGCTACACTTCAGTGATACAGTTGTTAAGGTTGCTTCAGAAATGAAACCTCCTCTGGGGAATTCAGGGTCAATCAGCTGCTAGTCACAACTTACAGTGACTTAAGGCATAGAGTTAGTTCTTCTTAAAGGCTAGTATTTCATACAGGTGTCTCTTCCAGTTAAACATATCCATTCAAAACAACTACTTGTTTGCAACAATTATTCAATTGTTGAAAAGTGTAGTGCAGATCATATTCCTCTTCAAATTAACATGGTTCAATATTTGCACCATTTCATGGTCAGATTACAGAGGCAGCTGGAGGAGCTTATATCAAAAAGCCTTCAGTTAGCTTTAGTTCTCTGGTACAGTTCCTTCAATGACATAATTTCAATTTATTTTAGCTAGTAATAACACCATATGATACTGTGTTAAATGTTGGGCTTGATCTCCTTTATCTTTACAAATGCATAAGCATAAAGCATATAAAACATAAGAAAAGGGTAAAGGGGATGACAGTTCACAAATTAGCAAGGTTTTGTAGTTAAGGCTATCTGGTTAGCTGTTTTACTATGCAGCCTACACATCCCCAGTGCGAAGCTCGTAAGTAGCATCTGCTTTTTGACACAACTTAAAGACGTTGGCCTAAGTTATGCAAAGACTCCAGCCTATGTGTGGGTACGTAGCAAGCATGAAATGACATCTGAAAAACTGTTACTATTAAGTTGCATATTTTCTATATTGTGCTTTGTATATTGATAGTGGAGGCTTTTTGCATCACCACCTCACCTTCACTGCGTAGGTTAGCAGAGCAGCTCCTGAGAAGCCAGGCGGTAATGCTTAGCTCTTGTTCCAAGACTTCTCCTGATCACGTATGTTTCCACCAGATCAGTTACCCAGAAAGCTCTGTAGAATTGCAGTGTTATCTGGTATTCAGAGGGCAAATCTTAGGTGTCATTAATTTAGGCAGTCAGAGCCAAATTTCTGTGTCTCAGCTTCTGTTCCCCAGTCCCACTTTTGTCCCTGTGGAGAAGGAAATAGCAGCAGCCAGAGGCTGTCACCGTACTCTGCTGCTGGAGCAGGACCATTCATCTCTGCACCCACCATAGATGCTGTACTCCACTCCTCACAAGAAAACACATTTAATAGTTTATACTTCTCCTTGGCTTGTCTCAGGCAAAAATTATATGAGGATTTATTTTCACAAACAAAATGCTTGCTTATGTTCAAAAGGACTGAAACAATTCCTCCGTGATTCTTCTTAGTAGTGCCATTGAATTTAGCCTTGCTGCACAGTGGTGCCAATAGTACATACAACCCTGTGAACTCATTTAGGGAACATCCTGTTGAACAAGCTGGGATGTTTCTTTCCTTCTCTGCTACAAGGCACTAAGAATAAATCCTATTAAAAGTAATGGAAATTGCTGTTATTAAGAAAATAATCCTATTTGGACTACATACAGTTCACGTTTTTCTTCAGCAAAACATTACAGATTCTTGGTTTGTTCATCAAGAAGCATATAGACTATGCCACTGTTGCTGATAAATAATGCAATATCTTATATTTGTTTTGTACCCACCCTCAAGTTATCATTGTTTTATGCAAAACAACTGTAAACCCTGGCATCAACCCAACAGAGTTCATAGGTGAGAGTAACCTGAAGCAGGGATCACTAGTATCCTGTGCATGTGGTCTGACACTGACCTAAACAAATTTGCACACATTCATTATACCTCACAGTAGCCAACACTAATAATATGTTAATTCTAATAATATGGTTTACTGCATATTATCAGTCATTCATACTGAGATCTTCTTGGTAGGGAAATGACAGCAGATACTATGACAAAAAAATTTCAGGATTTTAAAGAGTGATTACATGGAAGATAGCTCAGTCTGTTGAAGAGAAATCTGAAACTGGCAATCTCAATTCACAGTCCTAAAAATACTGTGCTGTCCTTTGTGACAGTAACCTAAACCATCACATTAACTCACTCTGAATATTCTAATGGAGGGTTTAGCTTGGGGATGGAATAGATTGAACAAATTGACTGCAGGTACTTCAAACATCAGTCCAAAATTCACCATTTTTACCAGAACATTCAGTTTTACTTGGAAACGAGGTTTCAGCCGATGCCTAATGCATGCTGTTAAATGAAGAGATCAATGATTACTTTAAATGACCTGCATAATTTTCCACATGTGGTTCAAGATAGCTTTGTACACATTCTTCTTTCAGGGTTTCCAGACTTCTCAGGGTTCCTGGAAATTCAACTTACATATCATTAGCAAGAAGTTCTATGTAAAAAAACTGTATTGAATTAAGCATAGTATATAGTATTTCTATATATATGGATGGAAATAAAACTCCTTTTTAATTGTTTATTGGTATCTTAAAATCTACTTACAGCAATGTTAATAGTACTTATCAAACTTGTTTACTAATTCTTTGATTCTCTTCAGGCTGCATGCCTCTTTTTAGGAAAATGCCTGAGCTACTGGTCATAAACATTTTTAGAATAAAGCAATTATTGAAATTTCTTGTCATAATAGTGCAGGGAAAACTGCAAGAGTGATGGGATCAAAGGGAGGAAGCATAGGCAAAAGCAAGCATAGACTCACAAAGGGGACATCATGCTTGACCAACGTAATAACCTTCTATAATGAGTGGCTTGGTAGATGAGGGAAGAGCAGTTGATATATTCTACCTGGACTGCAGTATGGCTGTTCCCATAATATTTTCACAGAGAAACTGAAGGGATTTAAAATTGTCTGTCCAGCTAGGTCCAGAGGGTGCTACAAAGTTTTATTGGAGACCAGTAGCTATCAGTGTACCACAGGGGTTAACACTGTGTACAGTCCTGTTCAATATGATTTGGATAATGGGGTAGAGTGTACCATCGGCAGCCTTGCTGGTAATACGAAACTGAGGAGTGACTGATGCACCAGAGGGTTGTGTTGCATCCAGAGGAACCTTGGGAGAACGAAGAAATGGCCTGAAAGGAATCTTCTGAAGTTCATCAAGGGGAAGTGCAAAGTCCAGCACCTGAGAAGGAACAAGTACAAGCTAGGGTCAACAAGCTGGAAGACAGAAAGGGACCTGAGGGTCCTGGTGGACACCAAACTGACCGTGAGCCAACAATGTGCCATTGTGGCAAAGGTTAATCACAGGATCATAAAATCATTTAGGTTGGAAAAGACGTTTAAGGGCATCAAGTCCTGACGCTGTCAAGTCTACCACTAACCCATGTCCCTAAAATGCACATTAAATATTCAATTCCTGTCTGCAAAAGGAATTTCAATTAAAATAAACAGAATTGCTGAATTAAATTGCAAGCTAGCCTCTCTTTTCTGCCCATAACTTTAATAAATGGTATCCTGGGCTGCATTAGGAAGAGTGTTGCTGGAGGGAAGTGATCTTTCGCCTCCACTGAGCACTGGTAGTGCCACCTCTGAAGTATTGTGTCCAGTTCTTGGCTCCTCAGAATAAGAGAGACATGGGCATACTGAAGAGAATCCAATGAAGAGCTACAAGGATGATTAAGAAACTTCAGTATCTATCTCTGCTATGATGAGAGACTGAGATCACAGAATTACAGAATGGGAGGTTCTATCCCAGTAAGAGAGAGTTTTACCTGAGTAAGGGGGGAATTTTACCCCCCTACCCACAGTTTTGGACAGCCTGTTAACATCTCAGGAAATGTGAGATCCTTGAGCCCTATTAGCCTGTCAGAGAAGGTGCTCTACTGGACAGCAGTGGATTCACAGTATCAGATTCACCCATCAAGTTAATTGTTTAGGTTTCCAGAAACTCACACAAAATAGATCTCAGCTAAAGGACATCCTAATCATGTTTTGCTGACACGTGAAGCCATATTTTGATGGATGTCCATGTGTTGTCAGAATGTACCAGACTTCAAGGGTAGTCCTTCCAGATTGGAGGTTTAGTCCAGTTTTCTTAATCCACCTACACAAGGACAAAGCCTCCTCTCATACGATTAATTCTCATCATAAATTATAGAACCATAGAATAGTTAGGGTTGGAAAGGACCTTAAGATCATCTAGTTCCAACCCCCCTGCCATGGGCAAAGATGCCTCACACTAGACTACATCGCCCAAGACTCCATCCAACCTGGCCTTGAACACTGCCAGGGATGGAGCATTCACAACTTCCTTTCAACTGGAACAGGCAACGTGTTCCAGTACCTCACCACCCTTACAGTAAAGAACTTCCTCCGTATATCCAATATAAACCTCCCCTGTTTAAGTTTGAACCTGTTACCCCTTGTCCTGATGAAGAGTCCCTGATCAAGAGTCCTGATGAAGAGTCCCTGATGAAGACTCCCTCCCTTGCATCCCTATAGGCCCCCTTCAGATATGGAAGGCTGCTATGAGGTCTCCATGCAGCCTTCTCTTCTCCAGGCTAAACAGCACAAATTTTCTCAGCCTGTCCTCATATGCTGTTTCTCAGGTCTTCTGATCTTTGAGGAGGCCCTTGTATCTGTTTAAGTATTTTCATAGTAACACAAGTTTCAATTTTTTAGCTAAATGCCTATTTAACTAAATGTGTATTTTTTGTTAATTATTGGTGTAAAATGCTCTCACTTTATAATAAAAATACAGCTCCCTTGTTTGGCAGATGCTAGGCAATTTATCAGTGCACAGCACTTTCAAGTTCCTGCACATGCAGGGAGTATAACAAAGCTTGGCCACAGTGCTTTCGCTCCACTTCATCCTCTGTTCAGTTTCTCTTAGCATATGTCAAGGCTGCAGGGTTGCCTGGGGAACTATCATAGAGTAGATTCTTTTCATGCCAACCACATTATATTCTGGAAGTAGCAGCTGCATTTTACCAAAAAAATTCCTTAATGTTTTGGGGATCTAGCAGAAGGTTGTCCCTAATTTCCCCCCTTTTCTCATAATTTGTTTGGAAGGGATCTTAAAGATCATCTAATTCAGTCCTCTCTGCTGGGAGTGTCTACTTTAAGGAAGAGATAGCCTGGAGATTCTCATCAATGTATATAAATGTCTGAAGGGAGGAAGCAAAATAGACAGTGTCAGGCTGTTTTTAATAGTGCCCAGGTGGCAGAACCAGAGTCAATGGGCACAAACTGAAACACAGGAATTGCAGGCTGAACATCACCTTACGTAAAGGTACCTGAGGCCCAGCACAGGTTGCTCTGGGAGATTGTGAAGTCTCCGTTTTCTTTCAAAAGCCATCAGACGTTGTCCTGTGCAACCTGGTCTGGATGGCCCTGCTTGATCAGGGACGCTGGACAAGATGATCTCCAGAGGTCCCTTCCAATCTCAACCATTCTGTGATTCTGAGTATGGTCAACGAAAGCCAAGAGAACAGAGCTGTGATGACTTCAGCAAAGACTAAGTATTTTACCCAGTGACTGTGATGCTGATAGTGTTGCACTTCTTACCGTCTAGGCTGAGGCAGTCCCAGAGGTAATGCAAAGCTCAGACTCATATGTCCAGCCTCCTAGTAAAGCCTACACTCAGCCAAAAGACTAAGGAAATTTTTTTACTTGAGAGTCATTCATTTCAATATCCGTGATAAACATCTGAGGATAACAGACTTGGATTCATTAGCTTTCCATGCCATGATTTGTGTATCTTCAATGATGTCAGTTGCCAGAAATGTCAGTTTTCCTGTTTTTTTCACATTTTGTGTGTTTAACAGATGGTCATATCTTAAAGATCTGATCCTAAGTGTTCCCTCCGATAGATGTAACCCTGCATCATCACTGTCATTTTTTTCTCCCCAGCGAGGCTTTTTTCAGGCTTGAGGTCTCTTCTCATCAAGTGTTGCAGATTTTTTGTTATGTTTTAGGGACAGAAAATAAAAAACATCTTTTTTTTTTTTTTCACAGTTGGTAATAAAGTCTCAGTATAGCAGATTTCAATGTAGCTTGACAATGTGTCCTACTGATTTCAAGTGTCTGAAGTGATAACTTGTCCCTAAACAATCTTTGACATTATTCCATGTCCACACCATTAAAGTAGTAGTCATTTCCATCAAGGAATATTTCTACTTCCATTTTCCTCCTTAGTTAGTTCAATGATATAAGAGAAAGTACAAAGTCCCAAGTTCATTCAAGATGACAGTAATTTCATCCCCTATAGCAAGGTTCCTTTGTCATTTTATGACTTCCAAAAAAACCAACATAAGCCAAATAACAGTAAGGAAGAAATATCTATAAAAATTAATAACTCATAACAAATTTTTTTTTTATATAGTACATCAGAATAATAATTTGCATATTCGATGCCAACTGCCATTTGCAAATCCCTGGGATGGTTTTCATCCAACTGTGATCATAACAAACCTTTCCATCTGTGTATTTTTCTGTGAGAAATCTTCATCAGAATTGTTCCCAAAACGCCTTATGGGCTCAAAAATCTCAACATGGTTCCATCATTCTCATAGAAAAAGTGATACAGAATTGAAGAAGAAGTTATAGTTATTCCTTAACCTTGCTCAGCTACTTCTATGAATAGATCAGCTGTAATTCTGTTCTGAAAACACTATAGAATGCATATTGGCAATACTATTTCATGATTATTCTAAAAAATAATACTTCCACATTTCCACATTTCTATGACATTTCTATATTTTTTTCTGGAGTTCTCCCCAGACAGTGGCAAATTAAACACATTAGTGTTCCAGAAAATATGTTAGCTTCCTTTTATATGTGGGTAAAATGAGGCCATGGAAGAAAGTCTGCCATTTACTGAGGTATTTCTTACTCTTGGCAGTAGTTGCATGTGATGTTGGATATACACATACTTGACAAGTGGTTTATAGCAAAGTCCCAGAGCAAATTCTTGTTAGAATGAGAAAAAGATCTAGATATACTGAATTCTGTTTTAAAATTAAAATTGTCATTTGACTTTTATTAATGGAATGGTAACAGGTATAGTAAATTACAGAAAAAGTCTGTATGTGAAGGAAAGATCTTGTAGTCTCTTTTGAAACAAAATTCTCAGAGAAATCAGATTCAGGAAAATACTCCAATGTACATCTGGACCTATCCATGTTTATAGAAGTGATTTGCAAAAGTGAGTCTTTTGGGTTTCCCATTTCAGTGCACAATTGTTCTGTGTTCCAGAAACTTGCAAGTAAAAAGGTAAGGGGACCTAAGGGAATGAGAATCTTTCCAAGAAAGAGGAATATTTAGGAAAGGAGTAAGGATTATCTGAAAAATGTGTAATTTCTTTTAAAGTAGGCCATCTAATAAAAATATACATTTTCCTACTTTCAGACTGAAATAAATACATCAAAAAGAAAACATTTAAGCAAATTTTAAACTTCAAGTGTGTCTAAGTGAGGTACTGAGTAAAAAGTCTGGCAGAATTAAAGCCCAGCATGGGTAGGGAATTGCTTTTGCAGGCACTAGGACTTTTTTGGAAGAACTCAAGGACAAGCCATGTGCTCTGAACCAGTCAGGAATATTAATCTGAATGAAAGATCTGACTTAATACTTTTATTTATTATTTTCTATGAAGTCAGCCAAGTAAACGTTTTCATATCAGATTTACCTTGCAGATCTGGTAAGACTAATTTCTCATGTGAGGCACCTTGCCAACAGTGGAGCAGTAAGTACCGTGCCCTATATCTAAGAGGTAAAGGAGGAGCCATACCAGCTAACATCAACAGGAACCAGTATCACAGGAGAAGGACATCAAGGCATCAAAGAGTGAAGAAAGAAGTAAACTTATCAGATGCTATGGCACACAAACAGCACCCAGCCACATTTTCCAGTGCACTCGAGAAACACCTCCCTGATTTAATGGGATATGTTATCATTTTTGCCATGTGATAGAGGCACATCTATCTAGTCATGTGTTAATGAAGGGGCTGTGGAGAGAGGGAACGAGGGAGGCTGGGAACACATCACAGGCTGGAAAAAACCGTGAAGTCAACCACCATCCCACTCCTCACTCATGCCTGCGGGTGCTTGGAAAAGAGGCTACAGGGATAGGTTGTGGGCTAGGAAAACTGTTAGTCAGGCTGGAACTCTCTGATGGGTCATATTTTGGGGAAAACAGAGCTAAGCTATCAAAGAGTTTTAAAGAAAACAATTGAGAAGTTTTCTGGTGTTGCTAAGAAGTTACAAATTTTTACATTATAAGCTCATCAGAGAATACAGAGCACCTCTTTGTTCTAACAAAGTGGACATTATTAAAGTCATGAGTCCAAAACAGCGCTAAAATAAAATAACAAATTAAGGGGAAACTAATCACACAGTCCACAGGGAATTTGCAGTGAAACTCAAAAGGAAGTTAAAGTAGGGAGAGTGTCTTATTTCTGCACTGGGACATGGAATTTGAGTTCTCAGCCCTTGCACTGATCTCCTGGCTGATTTGGAGACTAACTTCACCAAACCATGCTTCTATTTCTCCAGCTCCAAAGTTCTGATAAAAATAATTGTCTCACTTGTTAAGTACTTCTGAGATCTGATTTTATTGATATAAATCAAGGTGAGTGTTTAAAAAGAGGAGGTGCAAGCAGGGGTATACAATCTGTTGCTAAAATCTTTATTGGAGTAGAGCAAGTGTTTTACTGCTCTTTTAAAAAGACATTCAAAGGGTGAACCTAAGAATTACAGATCGATAAGACTTAATCCAATTCAAGGTCATTCTAAATGCAAGAAATAATTAAAAAGAAAACAAATATAACCCCACTATGGTAGTGACAACACAACTCCATCATAAGCTCCAAACACAAATAAACAGGATCTTCCCTCTTAAATATATTAGAATTATTTTTTTTTATAGATAAAGTAAAGGAGATATTGTTGACATTTATATATTTAATAGTTTTGCTACGATTTTGGACTACTGACTCTGGGAGAAAGAGTTTGGTTTTGAAAGTTCAAGGCACTTGCAGCTGAATACTCTGGAATGCAAAAGCATAGTGATGGATTCCAGATTAGCTGGAAGCATACAAGAGAAATGTCTAGGTGTTCTGTTAAAACTGTGTATTTTAGAGAGCTAGGAAAAAAAAAATAAAGGCAGCTTTCATTAAAAAAGGCAGAGAAAATAATCAGCAATATTTCTAATCCACATCCTTGTCTAACCTTCACAAAATAGTAAGCAGTGATTAGGAGCATCAGAAACACAGTGACTATTGGGAAAGAGGGGGGTGACTGAAGCCCTGTCAAGGGGTTTTATTGTATATATAAAAACATCTTGCACGTTGCCAAGTTATAGTCCTTCACTTCACACAGCCTGCAGGCCATAGTCATAAACTACGGTCTTGAAAGTACAACAATGTCATAGCAGACATTAATGCCTCAATTTCCCGTTGGACATTGTTATAGAGCTCATGAGTAAAGCAGTTTAATTTCCAATAATTTCTGTGATCAGTTCATAGTAAGAAGTACCTTTTAACACTCAAGCTTTCAGATTGCCACAATAAGTAGGCTACCACTTTCTTTCAAGACTTCATTTAGACTTGCATAATTACAAGCAGCAGTATGCTGAAGAAATTTGGTAAGATACAGTTTTAACTCCTAAATGAAATGTTTTAGGAGACTTTCAAGTACATTTCTGGGAACTGTGATTTAGTTTAAAAGTTATTTTACACAGAGTGGGATGGGGGAGTGTGTTGGATGGGATGAATAATATGGAAAAAGAATCATATGACTGCACCAAAGTGCAGTGGATTTCAAACAGAAAGGTGGTTCCCTACAACTTATTTTCAGAAATGTTTTAATTAACCACAGCCTTTTCCGATGTCTAAGGTAATGCAGCAAATAAACAGTGTAAATTTGGTGTTTATTCAGCTTTTATACAAGGGATTGTGCACTGTGATATAAAGCAAGGAGAGATTTGATTTGGAATTTTATAACGGTATATCACAGATTCATGGAGCTCCTATGGGCAAGGAACCATCATGATTACAGGCTCCTAATAAATGCGTAAGCTTTCTTTGATTCACAGAATTCTATGACCTCATAGCAGCCTTCCAGCATCTGAAGGGTCCTATAGGGATGCTGGGGAGGGACTCTTTATTAGGGACTGTAGTGACAAGACAAGAGGGAACACGTTCGAACTTAAACAGGAGAGGTTTAGATTGGATCTAAGGAAGAAATTTTTCCCTGTTAGGGTGGTGAGATGCTAGGATGGGTCGCCCAAGGAAGTTGTGAATGCTCCATCCCTGGCAGTGTTCAAGGCCAGGTTGGATGAAGCCTTGGGTGTCATGGTTTAGTGTGGGGTGTCCCTGCTTATGTCAGGGGGGTTGGAACTAGATGATAAGGTCCTTTCCAACCCTAACTATTCTGTGATTCTATGATTCTATTTCCTTGATAGGAATGTTATCAGACCAAGTTTCATTAGCCATGTTTACTTACCTGATAACTTTGCGCATTAAAAGATGAGTTAATTAAATCAGTGAAAATAATAATGAATTAAATTATTAAAATTAAATAGTGGAAAAAATAGTCTATGTAAAACAAACAAACAAAAAAAAAAAGATGTCTGGTTGCACGACTCCTATTTAGACAAGGTACTGTCAACATAAAAAATCCTTCCCTTTGCAAGCTTTTAAAACCCTTTTTAATGTTGCATTAAATAAAACAAGCAAAGCAGCATGCAAACTGCTTTCTGTGGTATTTTTTACTAGCAGAATTTACCATAATTCTGAGACAGTCAGGTTTCCCAAATTTCAAACAGCATGTGAATATTTTCCACCTAATTTTTGTGAGGTTCAGGACTATACCAAAAATCAGAGGTCTGTATCGTTAAGACAGCAGTTCTTAGTAAGTGGGAGAAATATTTTTATAAACACATTAGTATGCCTTCTTTGCCCCAGTCTGTAATAGTAAGGCCAGCTTCTCTCTGGGCACCAGGTCCCCTCAGCTGTAAAGACAGACTTGAAGCAGAATGAAGCCCCCATAATCCAAGAGGAAATGGTCAGTGACTTGCTGTACCACTTAGACACACACACAAATCTATGGGACAAGGTGAGATCCACCCAGAGGTACTGAGGGAGCTGGCAGAAGTGCTCACTGAGCCACTCTCAGTGATCCCATTTGAGTGGAGGTTACCAAATGTGACACCTATCTACAAGAAGGGCCGGAAGAAGGATCCAACCTGTCAGCCTGACCTTGGTGCTGTGGGAGGTGATGGAGCAGATCCTCTTGAGTGCCATCATGCAGCACATACAGGGCAACCTGGTGATCAGGCCCAGTCAGCATAGGTTTATGAAAGACAGGTCCTGCTTGACTAAACTGATCGCCTCTATGACAAGGTGACCTGCTTAGTCAATGGGGAATGGCTCTGAATATTGTTTACCTGGACTTTAGTAAACCCTTTGACACTGTCTCCCACAGTATTCTGCTGGAGAAACTGGCTTGAGTGGGTAAAGAACTGGCTGGATGGCCAAACCCAAAGTGTGGTGGTGAATGGAGTTAAATCCACTTGGCAGTGGTCACAAGTGGCATTCCCCAGGGCTCAATATAGGGGCTACTTCTATCTAATATCTTTATCAATGATCTGGACAGGGGAACCCTCAGTAAGTTTGCCTATGACACCAAATTGTTTGGGAGTGTTAGTATGCTTGAGGGTAGGAAGGATCTACAAAGGGATCTGGATGGGCTGTGGCCAGTGGTTTGAGGTCCAACAAAGCAAAGTGCCAAGCCCTGCACTTGGGCCACAACAACCCCATGCAACACTACAGTCTTGGGGTGGCTGGAAAGCTGCTTGGAGGAAACAGACCTGGGGGTGCTGATTGATGGAGCCAAACATGAGCCAGCTTGTGCCCAGGCAGCCAAGAAGGCCAGAAGCATCCTGGCCTGTATCAGAAATAGCACAGCCAGGAGGGCCAGGGCAGTGATCATCCTCCTGTACTGGGCACTGGTGAGGCTGCACCTTGAATTCTGCATTCAGTTCTGGGCCCCTCACTACAAGAAAGGCATTGAGGTGCTGGAACTGGCCCAG
Organism: Agapornis roseicollis; assembly: GCA_002631895.1. Classification (NCBI taxonomy): domain Eukaryota; kingdom Metazoa; phylum Chordata; class Aves; order Psittaciformes; family Psittacidae; genus Agapornis; species Agapornis roseicollis. Next base: position 49,240 of record NDXB01006657.1, on the reverse strand, counting down.
AGAAGGGCAATGAAGCTGGTGAAGAGTCTGAAGTACAAATCCTATGAGAAGCAGCTGAGGGAACTGGGGTGGTTTAGTCTGGAGAAAAGGGGGCTCAGGGGCGACCTTATTGCTCTCTACAACTACCTGAAAGGAGGATGAAGAGAGGTGGATGTTGGTCTCCTTTCCCAAGTAACAAGTGACAGGACAAGAGGAAATGGCCTCAAGTTGTGCCAGGGGTGGTTTAGGTTAGATGCTAGGAAAAATTTCTTTACTGAAATGGTTGTCAAGCCTTGGAACAGGCTGCCAGGGAAGTGGCTGAGTCACCATCCCTGCAGGTATTTAAAAGATGTGTAGGTGTGGCCCTTAGGGACATGGTTTAGTGATGGCTAGGTTAATGGCTGGACTTGATGACATTAATGGTCTTTTCCAAATTATTCTGATTCTATTATGCTATGAAATAACAGCTTGCTTTCTCGCAATGAAAGATGCTGAAGTACAACCAGCATTTTCTAAACTCATTTAAAATGTCTTTAAAATAAATACATGTGCTTATTTGCCTCCAATGCACTATATAAAATCATGGCCATATTCTCATGCATTTTTAGAAGTAGTGGCATTCCAGGATGCCATGGCTAAAGAACACTGATGCTGTCAGAAATTATTATATCAGTAGCTTGAAGATGTCAAAAAGTATCTCTCAACTGATGGGAAAGGAATTTAATGTGAGACATTTTCAAGACAGAAAATGACCACTTTTTTCTTAAATAAGAAAATACTGAGAATTGAGGAATCTTCAATTAATTTAGAAGCTCATGGCAATGTAGCAAAGAGCTGGGCTACAGACATATCCCTTTGTTGAAAAGAGTGTTAATACACACTGTGTTATGATGAAGAGCACACAAGGGAGACCTTTGTTAAGGTTTATTTTACGTAACAGCAATTTACCCTTGGGAGTAGCACTTACATACAGGTCACATCCGCATGCTAGTAGTTCTCCTTGGTGGGAGATTGATTCTCCAAGCAATGGCAGGCAGCAGCTGTGTCACTAATCTCTATGGGCTTCCACTGGGGGACAAAAGCTATGTTTTATCCAGGTTTTGTAGGAGCCCTGCCAATAACACAGAACATCGCCCAACCTCTGTCCCTCCTAGAATGGCCAGTTCCCAGTAGAGAAGAAGATAGGAAATACAGACAATGGTTTCAGAGTCTAAGATTTGTAGCTCTTGTCAGTGCTTTTGTCCACAGCAGACTTTTTTTGTCTTTCTGTAGACTATTAAAGTTTCAATTATTCTTTTTCATCCTCTTTTGGGGAAAATAATGGAAGTTAATATTTTCCAAAATTCACCTCATTCTCACATCTGGTATATTACATTTCTCTCATTAAATGTAAAGTCTCTATTATAAGGATGTCATTATTAAGTGATAACAGTGCTCCCACAGAGGTATCTACATTTATCTGAACACCCCAAAACATTATTACTGTGATTGCAACCAGTGACAAGGTATTTTAAAATGATCACTAAAAATATCACCCTCACATATGTTATTTTTAGAGTATCTATAGCAGTAGCAAAAACAGCACGGAGAACTGGGCACAACTTTCACAAACACAGTATAAGATGTGAAATCTAAGAAGAATAAATTAAGTTACTGGCATCTGTTTGTCTGGAAATAGAATCATCTTACAGTATGCTCTGTATAGAGAAGGAAAACACACACTTCTGAAAATGAGTCAACATTTTCAGGAAGAGCCTCTAGTTCTGACTATGTCATATTCAGGTTGCTCAGCTTGGACATGTGAAGTCTAGTTTATTCCTTGAGCCTCCCTCCATGTTCAAGTCCTCCATCCATGTGTTTTCTCTTGCTTGTAAAATGGAAAACATGGCCTTGTATACTTGGAGGTCCCAGGCCATCTATTTCCCTCACTGCTTAGGATTTTCCCAGTGTTGAAAGAAAGCAATTTTTTTTTTAAATGTGTTGATTTTAACCATTAATTTATCTTAAATGTTAAGAGGAGGGGAACAACCTTTATTTCACTCAGTAAAACTCCTATTAAGTGGAACTTAAGACTTGTAAAACTGCCTGGGTGGTTGAAAGTCAAGCTAAAACATTGTTAGCATGATCTTCAGAAATTACTATTATAGTGACAAAATAAATACATGTTAGTGTTAACAGTATCATTTTTCTCAATTTTCACTTAGATTTTCAGGTGCAAAACTCCTGTATCGCAGGGTAGGATGGAGGTTGGAAAATCTCAGGAAAATCCAGCTCTCTTTTATCCTTATCCAAAGTGAATTCAATTTCTACAGATGAGTACTTTGTCAAGGTGCTGATGCCAACAATTTACCACACTCCACAAGATGTGACAGTCTGAAAAAATATGTCAAAAAAGGCAAAGGCCAAGTTTTGTGATATTTTCAAGGGCCGCATTTTTTTTTAGTTTAATTCATGCTCATAAAACTGTTTTGAAGATGAAAAGTTCTGTGTGCATGCATTACCACGTTCATTAACAATATTAATTAATTTGTCTTGCGCAGAAAAAGAAAAAATAATGCATGATATTGGTTATGCAGGAAAAGCAATAAGCATTACAGCTGTCTACTTGTTCTATTTGCTTGATAATATTTTGCCATTGAAATTAAACTTGAATTCCAGGAGCAGCGTATCTTCCCTCACACATATCTTACAGGTTCCTGCCCAAGAAATCATCAGTGTGATAAATTTTATTGGACTCAACAGATTTAAACACAAGCTGAAATTAAAGCATATGTATGAGCATTCACCTACAAAGAGATGGATTTATGCACCTTATAATATTTTTTAATATAAATTTAAGAACAACTGTTATTTAAGAGTCTATGGACAGTTACATCATTTTGCTAGTTACATTCTATTGCATTGTTTTGTCTTACACCTTGTACTGCTACCTGCTGTAGAAATACCTGCGTAGGGTCATAATACCTGTGCTTGGTGGGACTATGCAAAAGCCTGGAGATAAATTGATAAGCTCAAGTTCAATTGTAAGTATATTGTGATGAAAGCTGTAAGTAAAATCACAATTTTGTCAAAGAAAAAATTAATTTTACTGTTTGTCTTGGCACCATGTTATATTTCTTCATTTCACTCTAAATAAGAGTCAGTCATGACTAAGGAGAGCATATGAATGCTCTTCTGGAGCAAACATTAATGAAACCATGTTATTTCATAAAGATTGCCCCATTTTCAGTGTCAGTAAGGCTGTGTTTATGTCACTGGTAAGACTGTCAAGTCTTGTAGAACTGTATAGTTTGAGACCAAGAGAACCATTTACAATCAATATGGTCCAACTGAAGTGATTCTAAAAACTTTTGGAATGCAGTGAACTATGATAAATTATTAAAAATTCCATACATGTGGTTAAAAAAAGATCTGTAAATATGCTCCAAATTAAATTCTGTAGAACTTTGTTATTAGGTGAGGAGCTTGTCATATCTGGAATGATTTAACTTGTAAAATATTGAGAAAAGCAAGATAGGCCTGTTATTTTGATTCAGCAGAGTAGGCATTTTTTCTGTATCTCTTGTCTATATGAATGTATGTAACTGTTAACCTATCTTCTGAACAGAGTCATACCTATGAAACTTATTCTAACAATTCTCTCCAGCTTCAAGTAAGTACCTTGTGGTTTTTGATGAGTCAAATTTGTTTCACTAAATCATGTTGTATGGTTTGTTTTGTTTGATTTGGTTTATTTTTCATAAGTGTTGCAGATCGTTGTTGACTGGTTCCTAGGACAAAACCAGAAATACTGGAATATAAATATGAAATTTCATTTCCACTCCCCAGTGAGAAATTAACTTGTGAGATGTAGCTCAGAAGGACACCTGTGCAGAATAGGGAGTGCAGAATCTTCTCAGGCGTAATCTAAACTCCAAAAAAGGATGGAGTGGGTTTTAATTCCGTCCTCCACAAGATCAAAGAGGTGTTAATGAAGAAATGCAACTCAATTTCCTCTTGAGATTGTTCCTTGAAGTGTTACATTGTTGATGATGCAAGGTAAGACAGAAAACTTCAGTCATGCTTAAGCTATGGAAATGTCGGACTAATCCCAGAGTTTGGTGTCTGGCATAATTTTTTATTACATAATTCTGTTCCTTTGCAGTGTAATTGGACAGGTCAAAACTGCAGATTAATTCACAAATTAATTAATTGTCAAACTGCAAACAGTTAAAACTTGTTACAAGTTGGTTGTTTTTATTAAATTTGCATAAAAATTTATAGATTCATGCAAAGTCATTAAAATGATGCGAATAACCAAAGACTGTGTCTCACAATGCCTTTAGGCCTCCACTTTCCTACACAAAAATGTCATCCTTAAGATTCATTTGCAGCCCATAATTCTCTCATAAGAAATGTCAGCCTTATTTTTAAACTAGGAGATGGATGGAAGGGTGAATGGATGGATGCATAGATATACAGATAGATTTCTACAAATCCTTTTCCCCAAAATATCAAAGTTGCATCATGTAAAATACCTGGCATCAGCTACAAATCTGGGGGCAGATCCTTGAATAGGACTAATACTTTTGGAAAGCTCTCTTTTAAATGACATGGAGAGAGAAGTGATGCACATTTTACATCACTAAAAGCTCTCCAAACAAGAGTCTGATCAACTCTGCTGGCCAAAGGACAGCTGAGAGGGGAAGGAAGCTGACTTCTGCACCTTCACCTGTTCAGTTGTTACTAACAAGGCAAGGAGACAGTTATTACTATTTGCCCTAGGAAACACTACCTATTTTCCTTCACCCCAAAATTAAGGATAAATGTCTTTCTAACTAGTAAGTGACAAGCACCTTTCTGTTAAGTGTTCTTTCAAAAATAATGTTAGAATGGGATCTCCGATCACCATTTTCCAGTTGTAATTCAAACCAATCCATTTACTGTGAATTGCATTGTAATAAACTCGGGTTTGCAGCCCTTTCTCAGATGCTAAGAATATAAATTCTAATTGATCTCTTCTTTGAGTAACCATGTTTCAGACATAACTTCTAATATTGTTTTAAACACATTGGCAACATTTCTCTGATGTATGAGAAAATGCAATGGATTGTTAAATTCATTAACCCAGGGAATGTTACATGTTAAAGGCTTTGAAACATTTCATGCCCTTCCAAAAACCCCAGAAATTTGAACCTCTGTCTGCATGTTTGTGATCATTGATACAAGTACATGAAAACCCTTCTGATACATTATCCATGTCTGCTACACTTTCATTCTCACTAACAACTTCAGAGACAGAGAATTACAACATTGCGAGTGAAATTCAGGCCCCACTGATTTGGTATTGATTCACTAAGATCGCAGATTCTTTGGATTTTTTTCTGCTTCAGCTTTTCTTAGTTACCTGGTTATGCTGGAAAATTCATGTTAAGTCCATGTAAGTGTATTAAAAATGAGAGTTTTCTTGCAATAAAATCTGGACCAAGCTTCTGCAATGGCTCACTTTTACATAATGATGTACTCAAATGTGTTTTATACTCTATTGCCATTGACATAGTACTTTCAAAAATTAGACACTTTCTCCCTTCTATAGCAAATACAGAAGAATTTAAAGATTTTTTTTGTTGTTGTGGTTCTATCAGATATTTAACTAAACACTCCAGCCATTGTACTTTAGCGGCCAAGCTACTGATACCTCAGTGTGTTTTACAGCTCTATCTAAGGAAACAGTGTCATCTCTATTTTCCAGAGACACATAATCTTCCCATTCTAGCCTGCCATATTTTTAGGCCATTCAGTCTCATTTAGTGACTCCTATTCCAAGCTGAACAACTCATGGTCTGCAAAGAAATCTAGAAGGTTATTCAGCTCTGTTACAAAAGTAATAAAAATGATGAACTGAAGCAGAAACAATGAGCTGTCGTATGGGAAGATTATGGTGGAGCTGAAAATTGAACTTGGTTCTCCTGGGTCTCAAGCTAACTGCACTAACATCTTATCCTGTGTTCCACGCTACCCAAGGCAGCTTCCAACAAAATAAGGAAGAAACTTCTGTGAGAGTTTAAAACACGCTAGAGCTGATGAAATGTTCCTAACTAAATGTCACCTTGGCAAGATCAGAACTTTGCAAAAAATTTGTTCAAGCTGGATGCCTGCCAAAACTCACCTGAATGCAAGTGGTCTAATTAAGGCACTGGTGAAGCACTTCTCCCATGGATTGCTTACTAGATAATACACCAGAGGCAATCAGAAATGTAGGTTCTTGGTGGTTAGGAAAACTGGGTCATTCACATAATTTTTACTTAGAGATCCTGGGTTTTGATACCCAACTTTTCAAATAGAGCCTTGGGCCCCTCTTTGTTCACGAAATGTGCATGAAGGGTAGGCTGCCAACTAGCCTTAGGCCAAGAAACAGTTCTATTTCTGGAAGAGTTCCCATCTACTCTCCAATGAAGATTGAGGAGCAGTGTACATGGCAGTGAGACATGTGTGTCAGATTGCCACAGCTACCATGTGCCTTTGCTTGGCGATCCTGGAGGAGCAGTGTTTGGTGGGTATCTGAGAGGGCACTAGAGGCTTTTGTATGGCTTAGCCTATGCCTTTATAGGTGAAACAGCAAACTTGTTTGGCTTGCCCTGAAGCACATTCAAACTAACATACAAAGTTTTTACAGGAAATTAAAACAACTAAATTTTTGGATTATAAAGCTATTTCTGTTCTAACCTTTATATTCTGTCAGCATGGTGTCTCCATAGTCATGCTTCTTTTTTTGTTTTTCTTCCTCAGGCTAAATATTTCATGCACCCAGCTGAGGAATGTGGCTTGGCAAAGGGGAACTCTCTGGGAGGAAACAGAAGGTTTTCTTCAAATGACAGTTCGTTTTAACTGCCTCCATACTTTCTCCATGGAAGCTGGATATTTGGCTGTGTACAGTTGTGCACAGGGCTTCCCTGTCCTGTTTTCTGCCATCTGTGATGTCTGATCTGTGTTTGTTTACAGTTTATGGTTCAGTATAGTGTAAATTTTATATAAAATAATCCACTGGCTGTATGGCAGAGAGGTTTATGGTGAGGTGGAACCAGAGGAAGGGAGGAAATGATAGAAAGAAACTGCTTTCCTTGTGCATAGTTGTGCATATTCAGTTGGAGAAAGCTTTGGATTTGCAGGATGGGGCAGGTAGGAGGGAGTCAGCACAATCCAGGAGATACTTGGAAGGAGCAGGACACAGAAACAATGTCAAGCTCAGGGGTAGTGGGAAGCAGGAAGCTTCCTAGGGAAGCGCCTGCAGAGTTGGCCCCTGGAAGTTGCTGGGTTGGAAAGCGAAACTGTAAGACTTGTCCTGCAAAGATACCGGGAGATTTGTTTTCAAATCCTGGTATTTAATGTCTCCTCCATCTAGGCTCTTGGAAAGTTAACTGGCTGTAGTTTATAGTCTGCATTATGCCAATGCTGAAAGGCTTCTGATGTGTTGGTGTGCTCACCTCAATGAAAATTCTACTTTAGAATTTTCTGAATGTAGAAAATTACACAAACTGACCAATTCTACTCCTAGACTTTGTTAATGGGGTTCTGTTGTATTCTTTTTTCCTAATGTGGTCAGCAAGCTGTTTGTGGATTTCCAGTTGTAGCTATATGACAGTATCTATGGAAAGAGTTTTGTTGATTTTGTGCATCACAAAATGTAGGGCCTATCCATCTTCTCTTGTTTGCTTTTTTGAGCAAATAAAGCTTTACAAATCCCCACTGCCAGCCACAATGAGAATCCAGATATTTATCATTTTCTATTTTTTTCTGTTTATTTTTAGCTTGCTTTTGTGGTAGTGCCAACCAAAACTGCTCTATCACTGCCCTCCTCAGCTGGACAGGGGAGGGAAAATATAACCAAAGGCTCATGGATTGAAATAAGGACATGGAGAGATCACTTAGCAATTACTGTCACAGGCAAAACAGACTCAACTTGAGGAAATCAGCTTAATTTATTACCAACTAAATCAGAGTAGGATAATGAGAAAACAAACTCCAGAACTTAGAAACGCCTTCCCTGCACCCCTCTCTTTCTGCCTGGGCTTAACATGACTCCCAGTTTCTCTACCTCCTCCCCTCACAGTTGTGCAGAGGGAGGGGGAATAGGGGTTATGGTCAGTTCACCACACGTTCTCTCTGCAGCTCCTTCCTCCTCAGGGGAGAACTCCTCACACTCTTCCCCCACTACAGTGTGGGTCCCCCATGGGGTCACCAGTCCTGCAGCAAACCTGCTCCAGCGCAGGCTTCTCTCTCCACATGGCCACAGGTCCTGCCAGGACCCTGCTCCAGCGCGGGATTCCCATGGGGTCACAGCCTCCATCAGGCCTCCCCCTGCTCCAGTGTGGGTTCCTCCATGTGCTGCAGGTGGAGATCTGCTCCACCATGGACCTCCATGTGCTGCAGGGCACAGCTGCCTCACCATAGGCTGCACCACGGGCTGCAGGGGAATCTCTGCTCTGATGCCTGGAGCACCTCCTCCACCTTCATCTGCACTGATATGTGTGTCTGCAGAGCTGTTTCTTGCACAGATTCTCACTCCTCTCTCTGGCTGTAATTACTTCTGCATAGTAACATTTTCACCTTTCTTAACTATGTTATCTCAGAGGCATTACCACTATTGCTAATGGGCTTAGAGTTGGCCAATGGTGGGTTTATCTTGGAGCTGGCTGCACTGGCTTTATCAGACACAGGAAAGCTTCTAGCTTCTTACAGAAGCCTCAGGCTTTACCACAGAAACTACATACAGCTTTGTAACTCTTGGGACAGAGCTTCTTTTGCAGGTAAAGATAAGTGCCAGAATTTCTGCTGTATTGGAACCAAATCACTTAAGTTTCATTTTGTGAACAAATGCAGTTTCACAGATCATTGCTCAGACAGTGCACAATGAAGAGGACAAAAACGAGCAAACAAAGGGAAGAAATGTAGCTATTAGTAACCCTGGTGGTACCTAACCAGAAAAGGGTTTGCATTCTAAGTAGGGATGGCAATTTCCCTGATACAGAGCTCTCAAGGTGTGCAGACAAGATGTTGCCGCTTCAGTTAAGCAAATAGACCCAGGGACTGTTTTCTTCCTTAAGCCATCAAGAGGCTTAATTTTGCAAAACTTTGTCCTTTAATATCTTTGTGAGTGAACAGATGCAAGGCAAATTAAAACAGCTGAGACTGTATCCAGACTCACTTCAGCAGACTGCAGCTTTCCACAAGGGAGTTATACATCAGCTGAATAATGCAATTTATAAAGAGCATGAGGTGATCTGCATTTATCTACATTCAGGAAATAACTGCATAAAATGAGCCTGATTCTTCCACATTTACTCACTTTTCAGATGAATTCCAATGTGACTTCTCCTTACAGCACCCTGAATGAGAATCAAAACCCATGGTTTCACATAGCAGCAATGAATCCAAATAAGCTGGTCTGCCTTTCAACAGTGTCAAAAATGGGCACACGTTTTTAGAGCATCCATGCAGCTGCCATATGCACTTTATACATCTATGTGAGTTCAGTCAGTGTAAGGGATGGTATTATGATGGGTGGTGCTTGTAAGAGACATGAATTGTACCACAAATGCAAGCTCACCTTCCGCTGCTCTACCAGGCTGGGGACTAAACAGTGATGCAGGCCCAGCCTGCCCTTCTCTTGGGTCCTTCTTATAGGAGGTGGCCTCCAGCTGAGCCTCTCTCAAGGTGACAGCAGTATTTCAGTGCAGCAGCTCAGGGTCCTGGGGAGGTCACCAGCTCTCCATGGGTGTCTGCCAGAACTGAGAGTGGCTCCTGCGTATGCTCAGAGCTGCACAAGAAACAGCTCCTGCAGAAAACATCAACAGTGAATGCCTTGAAAATGTCTTCATGGAGACTTTTTCCAGGGAGCTGTTTGGGTAGAAATACTTTTCTTGCATTAAATGCTTGATGTACTGCTATTCACATCATAGCCTGTGGGAATTACTTTCTAGTGTCCAAGAGCTGTTCATGAGCAAATCTATGACTGTGTTCCTATCTCCTCCCATGAGCTTTCATCTCTTCTCTCATCTGTTAACATCTTGGTTAATTTTCCAAGGAGATAGAAGCAAGGCCTTATGAATGATAAATGCTACTGAAGATAAAGGGGAAGGCTTAAGAAGACAGACCCAGCAGACAATAGCTATTTTGCTGGGATTTGGTTCTATTGAGCATGCTTTCCTTGTGGATATGACTAACAAGTTATCACCTTTTCCAGGTGACAGGAAAGCATAACAGCTGGACTCTTCTCAGTCTTTTCTGCATATGTGCTCTTTACTTTTTTCAAAATGAGATTCCTGTTAAAAATGTCACATTGCAGTACTGCTCAAAGGCTATTTAATATTCTTCTTTTCTTTAAAGAGCCACGTATTCACTGACATCTGAGGTTCTTTAATCAGCTCTGGAGATGGCCTGTGTTCCTCATCGTTTTTCTTGCTGACTTAGAAGGAAACATGCACACACAAAATATCCCTAATCTGTATATTTCCCATTTGACTTGGGGAAATAACTAGCTTTGTGAACAATATATCAGTTCCTGAGGTTCTTCTGTTGCCTAAAATGTTACTAAAGATAAAGGATTTGGACTAGTCATGTTTTTAAGAACTACTTGCTAAACTAAGAGTTTTATAGAATCTAATTCGCTGTCTTCAAGCTAACAAGGCACCAAACATGTCATTATAAACTTCTTGTTCAGGATGCGGAACATTTTCAGGCTTAAACTGGTTTTAGTGTGATTTTTCAAACAAGCAAAATACAGCCTCTAAGAAAACAGGATGTTCATTCCTGTGGAAAATGTAATATCTCACACTGTTTCACTCTGAACAGGGACAGAAATGTAAATTGGAATTGTGTTTATACTGAAGTAATATGATTTTTTTAACATTGGAACATGTAATATTTTATGTAAATTCTTACATATACTTACATTATAAAGTATTTGGTAAGAAGAAATATATTCAGATACTCTAGCATGAAAGTTGAGTGAATTAAAATGATTGTTGAACTAAGAACTTTATCTCATAAAAATGAGCCATTTTCCTCCACTTGTACTTAATTATATTTAACCAATTTAAATAAATTCTCTGTTAAAAATGGTAAACCATGTTCTACTAACACTTAAAAATGAATAAACCTATAGTCAAAAGTTCTTAACCAAAAACCTTTCTGATCAGTTCTAAAGTAAAATAATCATCAAAATACCTGCTCAGTTGCAAGTTTCAACATGTGTTTTGATCCTGTGAATTAAAACAGGCCACAGTTTTCCGTGCGGACAATTTAAAATGGTGTGACTATACTTTTCCATTTCCAGAGGAGCAGGTAAGGAAAATAACCATATTTAACATTGCTTTGTTGAGCCATGTAAGCACTGTTGAATGTGTTGAATTGATTTTGACTGATATTAAAGAAACGCCAAGTTATTTTCCTTGCCTCCGCAAGTATATCTGCCTCCTACAGCTCTGGAGGGCAAAACACTACATCTCCATTACGTATGTCCTATAAAAGCCCCCAGAGATGCTAAGCACAGTAGCTGTGATGTATATAAATGCATCCCATAGCAGTTTATTGGAGTGAAGTTTGGTGAATGTACAGCAGGATCAATGAATCTTTGCAGATTCTGCTATTCTTCAGTACAAAATGCAAGAAAAGCAACACCTACAAAAGTTGCTTGAGTTATAGGATATGATCACCAGCAAAATAGATTCACTACTACTTCTGCAAATGGCAATGAAATTCCCTCTGTGGATCCTTACAAGAAATTCGATGTTCACTCCCCAGAAAAATGAATGAGGATAATACCAATATAGTCTCAAATAGTCTCAAATATTATCGATAGCTTAGTTGAGCTAAATTATACATTCCATTTTAATTTTTCCTTTCAAAATTAATTCTTTTTTCTAATTATTTTTTAAATCTTCTTGCAAGTATGAAGGTTGTAAAAATGTTATAAATGTATTTTTACTTAATTGGTATATCTGTGTTTATGAACAGGTGGTATTGTATATGTGCCATATTTAACAAGTTATTAGGTTGCTACCAGATCAGCTCCATTCTGCTAGGTATGAAAAGGAAAACAGAAACCAAGATCCTCATTGTTCGGTTTGTGTTTTGCAAATTCTACACATCACATTTATTGTAAGTTTAAGAGAAAAGGAGGATGGCAATTGCAAAGATCATAAGGATGTTTCGTCTGTTGAAGGAAAAAGGTCACAGTTCCTGGAAGGCAGAAAATCTGTCAGCTTATTCATTCACTCATGCTGAAAAAGAAGAACACAGAAAGACTCATCAGTACCTCTTCTGTGACATAGTCTAGCCTTAAAGTGAACTTGGTTTAGCAGAGAGTTACAGAAAAAATGTGTAAGTGCTACAGAGGAGCAGCAGTGAGTGGGTTAATAAGAAAGGGGAATGGGCAGCAGGCAGGAAAAAACAGGCAAATAGGTTTATTATATTTAGATAATAAAAATAACAATGAATATATAAATAAAATATATAAATGATATCTGGAAAATCACCTAATGCCACTCCTTACCTGCCAGATAGCAATACAGGGAATCTGTGGGCACCCTTGGGGATTGAAATTGCTGTTTCTCAGCTATTTGATGCATTTTTCAGTCTGCTGTTTCTTCATATTTCTGACATAGTTTAACCCTGTGCAGCTATGGGAAGTTGGGTTTTAATGAGCATGAACAGGTTCCTGAAATTGTAATAGGTTTGTTACTTCAGGGACAGGTGTGTATGCATTTCCATATTGAAGGGCATACCAGAAGTACTGGGAGTTAAAGTTAGCATGTAAGACCAAAGAAGGCACTAAATGGACAGACTTCTCTAAAGGACTTCTTTTTCTTGCTGAAGCATCAGATCCTACCAGCTTCTGTACTTGCTTGTTGTAGGGCACCTTTAAACCACATTTGTAGTATAAAGCACTTCAGTATTACTTGGAATAGATCCCATACCTCTTTAAAAGTTGGATGTGGTCAAAAGAATAATTCTATAACAAAGCGGTATTTCTTAGGGACTGTAGTGACAGGACAAGAGGTAACGGGTTCAAACTTAAACAGGAGAGGTTTAAATTGGATATAAGGAAGAAATTCTTTCCTGTTAGGGTGGTGAGGCACTGGAATGGGTTGCCCAAGAAAGTTGTGAATGCTCCATCCCTGGCAGTGTTCAAGGCCAGGTTGGACAGAGCCTTGGGTGTTATGGTTTAGTGTGGGGTGTCCCTGCTTATGTCAGGGGTTTGGAACTAGATGATCTTAAGATCCTTTCCAACCCTGACTATTCTATGATTCGATGATTTTCAAGCCTAAAATTTGAGTAGCTTAGCAAATTTGTTTTATTGAGCGAGGGCATACTTTGCACAAATTAAGAAGGTTGGGTATGAAACATCAAGGTAGCATTTTTAGGAATCAAATTTTGCCTCCAGGCATATAGCCAAGAGCCAAACTATTAAGTTGATTTTCAATATATCTTGAATTGGTAGAAGAGTATCTGTGGCCAAAGAGAAAACTTTGCTCGTTAAACCTTATCGCTGAAATATCAAATGACCTTTCCTGTGCCAATAGAACCACTTGTACTGTATTCCCACGACTCCCTCTGGTGGCAAACTTCTCCATCTCAGGTGCTGGATAACATCCCTCTCTTTTTCATTGATGCTACACATGGGCTAGAGGCATCTTGGTGGATTCTCAGCTCATTCCAGCAGTGTAAATGCTGTTTAAATTTCTGTTCAAGTTGCAAGATGTCTTTTTCTTACTTTTAATTATATATCTAACAGTTTGAGTTATCAAACTACTGTTATATCTGCGTAATATTGAAAACACTGCAGAAAATGTTTGTTTAAATAAATATTTTGCAAAAGAAATAATACCTATGGTTTACATTCTTCCTTTCATGTAGTCCATCACTGGACGAACACCTCACAAATTGTCCTGATTTGTCTCAGGCTAGGCTGCTGAGGCAAAGAGCAGCATCACAATAAGGATCTGCAGCTGGTAGGCGGCAAGTGATTTTCCCACTTTCACACATAGAGCCAGTGCCATGCTGATAAAACCTGGAGTTTTGTCCTACCTGGGGCAACATAAACCTCCCTCATCCCAGTTACATAAAGGGACTGTAACATCTACTAATTCACTTTTATGATCAAGGGTTTTTTTTCCCCACCATTGGAGACAGCAATGCCTACCAGCTGCCATCCTCACTGGACCACCCCTCACTACCTGCCTGCTACCTAGACACAGAGCAGTGGACCCTGACAGTGTCTGTGTGTCCAGAATCCTGGCAAATGTGGTAGGAATTTGATGAGAGAAGACCCATCATGGACTGCTCATCCAACTTTACAAAACTGATTGGTACCAAAATTATGTTACATAATTAAGTCACTTTAATGACAGCTAAACTCCTTTATAAACATTGCTTGGCAACTTATTTTTTTGCTTCAGACTTGTCCTTTCTTGTGCACATCTGACCTCACTTTCACCAAGCAATGCCATCGGCACTGAAATATCAAGAGAAATTACCGAGTTTAGAGAAAAAGTAATTATCCTCTAACTCAATAGCTGAGAGGAAGATGAAAATATTTCTGTTTATCCTGCTGTCAAATCAACTGTGTTTTATTTGTTGTGTTATTCAGACTAGTAACATGGGTTTCCACAAAGGCGCTATGTTGGTAAGTCATACTCCATGCCCACACTGAGCATGTAATTCCTCCTCTTGTCATGAATAAACCATCTTAACTGAGTACATAAGGATGATGTTCAAAAGCATCACAACTAGCCCAAAAGGTAGAATGATACAGGGATATGTCTGTGGAACAAAACAGGAAGCACTGTAATGCATGATGATGTCCTGGTGATGAAAATAGAGCATGCATTACAGGGATACTGGGAAATTATGGAGGTCTCTTATGTCACCTCTGCTAAGCAGAATCCTACTATTTTTAATGTTTGAATTCAGGTTACAATTCAGGTCTCTCTTCCAGACACACATGTGTCCCTGCCTATATATACGTACACAATATATGTGACATAATTTTCTATTGCCTCAAATGGACATTTTTTGTTCAGTGATTTCTTATTCCAAGGCTGTTCTGAAGAAAGGTAGGTCCAGTTATGTGATCCTAGTAAATTTATTATGACTAAAGCTCTGGTTTTTATCCTGTAAGTATCTAAGCATGGGCTTTTTATGCTTGAATTTTATTTCTCTATATGAATCATACCTATTGCAGCTGCCATGAAGTGGAGGCATACCTGGTGCTGTTGATGTGGGATCAGAATAATGGAACCTGAACACGTCGGTCCTGCCCCTGTCTGACAGAGAAGAATAAACACTTGCAACATTTTTTTCCCTGTTCAGGTTTGCCCTGTATTATAACTTCTAAGAGTAGACTGACAATGATAATACAAAAGTATGAGGACTGCCACCTGTACAAATTCATCAACACCGGAGGCCATTCCCACCCCAGTGTCATAATTGTTGTGTTTCTCCTTCCTGAGTTTTTAACTCTGCCCAGTGAATCTTCATTTTCTGGCTGCAGAGCGGATCAACTACAGCTGAACTCAGAGCTGCCTAAAGCAGCTAAAAGCCAAAGCATTCTCCTGGTACAGGGACAGAATTGATCCAAACACCTACATGCTCAGGAATGGGTAGAAATTGGAGTTTCCTATTCCTGGGTAAGTGCTCCCAAAAGTCAGGTGTAAGTATGATCATTCAAGTGATGAATGAAACACCAATACTGCCTGCAAAGCCTCTGGATTTTGTCTCTACCATTCAATACTGGGGAGCCCTAAACTGAAGTGCTCTGTGCATCTTTGAGTTATGGGCACCACACACTGTGAATGACATGAACCAAAACAGAAAACATGATAGCAATGGGAATGACACAAGGGCTAAAATCCAGAACTTGCAGGGGAGGTTAAGGAACACTTAGGGTTGTTGTTGGAGGTCATGATCAGAAACCTGGGAAGCTCAAAGACTGCTGCTAAGTAAGAAGTATCTGTTACCCTCATTTTTGGTGACAAGACAAGAAATAGTAGCCTTTGATCAAAGAAAAGGTAGTTAGACTACATATTAATGCACATTTTCTTGCAGCAAGGTAATTATGCACTCGAACAGCTCAGCAGGGGAAACAGAAGATTCTCCATAACCAGAAGTCTTAAGCAACAGGCTGGATGCAGATACAAATTCGTCCAGCCTTGGGCTAGCAGAGGGTTAGATGACCTCCAGCTCCAATTTTCAGTGCTATTTTTCTAGGTGTTAGCATTCTCAGAGCACATGTAAGGGGTGAACCTCGGGAATGGAAAGGAATCCAGACTCTGGATTGTAATAGGTTTTTGTCAGGAAGTAGGTTTTGCATGTTCCTGGGTGAAGTAGATGCTTGTATTTAGGTGCCTGAAGAGCTTTCAGGCTGACTTTGTAAATATCTAGGATAAGGCAAGGACAAAGATGCTCTCTGCAAAGATGTATTTGACACCAAGTTTACAGTTGAGCATGGTAATATCCATTCACAGCATACTGGTGTGTGACAAGCAGGGAATTTTAGACTTTGGTGAAGCATGACTAGCTAATAATAACAACTGCATAGTTTATTTATGGATGTAAATTTGCATAGGTTCCTCAGGACCATTGAGGTCAAGAACCCAACAAATTTTCTTTTCCCAGATTTGTGGCAAAATCATGCAGTTAAGTATACAAGATACACAGTTAACTTTAGACATATAATGTCTTACCCAAGCAGTAAATATATACAACTCAGGTTTAAATACAGTATAATTTAGGTACAAACTCTTCTCCATACCTGTGTAAGACAAAGTATCCACAGCCTATCTGTTCCACCACTTCTTCGTGCTCCACTTCCTTAGTAGACACTCCAGCATTCACCCTGTGTGTTGTAGAGGCAGATCTTATAAATTCTCCCTGAGTTCAACTGTCTGAAAGAACAGAAACAATCATTTTTTATTGTATATACCATGACTTCCTTGAACATCCCTGGCTTTAAGTGCTGTGTATGTTTGTGGTGTGCCTTTAGCTAAAACTACAATATCCAGAATTACATACATTTAAGCAGTCATCAAAGGGTAGGGTAAGCATAGATTCAAAGTTGGATTCATCTGGGGTTTTATGTACACAACTCCCTGAGCCATTAGCTGTCGACACACTCTTGGGTAAAAGTACTGATTAGTGAAACTAACTTTTTGTACAGAAACACTTATATCAGCAGCACCATATCACCAACTGTAATGAAGACACACAGAACACTGCTTGCATTGTTCTTCTGTGAATTCATCTAAAAGTCATGTGGAATAGATATAACTAATATTGTTCATGTATTTTATTTCTCCCTGGGCTTAAAGCACTAACCTTGCCATATTACACCCCAGCTGCTATTCCTAGCCCCAAGCATGTGTCTCCTCACCCTCACACCCCTCCTCCTTCCCCTTCCTGACTTCTCCCTCAGCCCCAAGCTGCAGCCCGGTCACAGAGGCATGATTGCAGGCAGCCAAGGTGAAAGGTCTTGCTGAGGGTTTGCAGGCAGTGGATAGAGAGGTACTTGCCAAGGCTCTGGCTTTGTTCAGTTCCTTTTGTTGAGAGCCTGGTTCCTGGTCCCACTGCTGGCTGGCACCAGGATGCTGCCCCACCTCCCGGGTCCTCTTCACTGCTGGGGTTTTAACCCCATGAGCTGTGGCTCATCCTGCACACATGGCTATGGGTCATAGTCACATGTGGGTGGGTGCTGAAGTGCCAGAACTTCTCCTGGAGGTCCATGGACATTCCTGCCAATGTAGCAACATTACTGAGACACCTGGAGGAAGGGCTCTTGTTGACATTCTGCAAAAGCATGTACTGCTGTTAACAGGTAAATGATTAAAAGGCGGTTGTTTCATTCCTCTAAACTTGCTCACTGGCTCAGTCTTACAGAAACAAAGAGTGCAAAGAGGAGAAGACTTCACCCATTTTTTTTCCATAAAAAGTCCCATATTAGTTTGCCAAGGCTAAAGGATTGTATTTATGCACAGGTTGGTGGTTCTGGAAATACTCTTTGCTTGGTTTTATAGTCGGATAGGAGCAAAATCTGCTTCCCATATGTATGTTTTTCCATCTACCAATGTAACCTCTTTCTCTGAGGTACTCATGAATTATCCTTTATTAATCATTTTCATTTCTCTGTTTTTCTTCAGTCACAGGATATTTTATTTTTTATCTAGAATCATAGAATAGTTAGGGTTGGAAAGGACCTTAAGATCATCCAGTTCCAACCCCCCTGCCATAAGCAGGGACACCTCACACTAAACCATGTCACCCAAGGCTTCATCCAACCTGGCCTTGAACACTGCCAGGGATGGAGCACTCACAACCTCCCTGGGCAACCCATTCCAGTGCCTCACCACCCTAACAGGAAAGAATTTCTTCCTTAGATCCAATCTAAACCTCTCCTGTTTAAGTTTGAACCTGTTACCCCTTGTCCTGTCACTACAGTCCCTAATGAAGAGTTCATCCCCAGCATCCCTATAAGCCCTCTTCAGATACTGGAAGGCTGCTATGAGGTCTCCATGCAGCCTTCTCTTCTTCTGGCTGAACAGCCCCAACTTTCCCTGCCTGTCTTTGTATGGGAGATGCTCCAGTCCCCTGATCATCCTCGGGGCCCTCCTCTGGACTTGTTCCAACAGCTCCATGTCCTTTTTGTGTTGAGGACACCAGAACTGCACACAATACTCCAAGTGAGGTCTCATGAGAGCAGAGTAGAGGGGCAGGATCACCTCCTTTGACCTGCTGGTCATGCTCCTTTTGATGCAGCCCAGGATACGGTTGCTTTCTGGGCTGCAAGTGCACACTGCAGCAGGCTCATGTTTATTTTCTCATTGACCACCACCCCCAAGTCCTTCTCCAGAGGGCTGCTCTGGATCTCTTCTTTTTCATGTACATATTTTTCATGTACATTCTCAATCTATTTCTTCTTAAACTCCTTGGTGATTTAATGAAATTCATATGACATTAATTTCTTTCCAGAATCATAGCCTAAAACATATTTCCTATCCTCTCTTTGATGTTTTGCTTTAGGGGAAGGTTCTTTAGATGGACTATTCTTAAATGGCACCCTCTGTGAAGACTCTTCTTTTCCGTAAGTATGTTTTAAACTCCATCTTAATAACACACTCCTGTATTCACCTTCAATGTCACTCTGCTTATCACCTCAAAGCAACATTTGTCCATAGTGCTTCACTGAGGTGTAATGAGCAGTATATCTGACAAATCCACAATGATTTCCATGTGAGTACAGTTCAGTGTGGTTTCTCCTGAAATCACATCCTGTCCAAAACAGATTCTACCTTTGCTTTTTACAAAGCAAACCTGGCTCCAAGCTGAAATAACAGGGTCTCTTACCACATTTCTAGCAGGAGGACTAAAACTCTCCAGATACATGAAGCCTGAAGAGAGCTGAGCTCCTCTGAAGCCTTCTAGCCTGTCTCCTGGGTGGGAATTTCTGTCTGCAGCAGCCATGTTATTTGGCACTGATTCTCCAAGCACAGGTCGTATGGGCTCCTGAGCTACTATTTGTGTGATCTGAGGTATAAAACAAGGCATTATAACTGCATGAGCTAAAGCTGGAAAGGGGAAACAGGAGAAACCCCAGTCCAGGAAGGACCTTTCCAACATGCTGAGAAGAAATACATGTCTGATCAAACCATCAACAGGTCAGATATTTCAGATTAGAACCTCACCAGAGATAACTGAGCGTTCCCATAACACATCATCCCTCAGCAGGCAGCTATCACTGTAACTCAGGCTGTTCCAGCCCTAAAGACTAGTTCTGAAATAGTCTCTTCCCCAGGCAAGCACCTCCCTAGTTGAAGAGTTCAGAGCACCCAGGCAAGGGCAGACCATGGAGAGCTGCTCCAAAGGCACCTTCAGGGCTAATGTGTTTGACATTGTTTTGCTTATGCTTCCTGCTGCAAATCAAGATGACACTTAGGAAATTAATATATAAAGCCTTCTTATTGCACCACCACATCCCGTTAGCAGTTCAGAGACCAGCTGTGAGCACTTGTTTGCCAAAGCCTCTTACTGACTTCATGAAAGCATGGAGTGCTTTACCAGACTCTACAGAGACAGGTTTTTAACCTTTTTTCCCCACTCCTTCTCACTTTTCCCTCCCCAGTGCTGCTGGCCTTGGTTTTTCATAACCCAGCAAACATGCACTCACCTTAGAAGGATGAGACAAACCCACCAAAATCTAGTGCTCTGCCCCATTTTAAGCCATTCAAGAAACAGCAATTATGAAATGAGGCTTTGTATTGTGGTTTTCAGTGGATAAATATGCATCAGAAGGGTGCCACAGGGGCACTGCACTGAAAAGGTAATATTTTGGGGAGGCAATATATACATATTTCCTTTAACAGAATATTTTCTGTGCACTTTCATCAGAATAAACTCATTGGTAGAGATCATTTTTCAAAAATAATTACTATTGGAGCTGTTCACAATATTAGTTTTCATAAATTCATCCGGTTATAATTAATATGTGCCTTTCAAGGGCCTAAAAGGGAAGGCATTCAATATTTCTTGTCTCTAATTTTAGTATGATCTGATTTTCCTCTGGTTGCCTTTCCAAACACCTGGGGCCAGGCATATGAGTAAATTAGATTGTGCTAAAATGCATATTAATGAAGCTCAAGCAATGATTCCCTAAAGGGACAGTAAAACTATATATAGCTCCTTTTTTCCCCTCTCTTGGTTAATGTGCCTTTCAACATATTTAGATCCTAGTAAAATAACGCCATTTTGGAATAGACAAAAAATACAAAGAAACCGCTAAAACAAAACCTCAGAAGCACATTTATTTCAAGTGTATACATGATTTCTCCTTTTAGTACTTGTGCTTTAAAATCATTTCCTATTAGAAATGGATTTACTTTTAACTGACTTCTGAGAAAAAAACTAATATTGAGGCCTTTGGGGTAGGAGGAAGTGGCATATTTGTTAACTGCCTACAGTGATTGGTGCATATTCCTCTCCATAAAAACCCATAGAGCTCATTATAACTGATAGCAGTGGAGGGTGACAACCAATTATCACATGTGACTGTCAGTGTACAGAATGGAAGGAGTTTTGGAAAACGGCGCTGGAATAAATCCCTATTCCTCAAGGAAGTCCTGTGGTGTTATTTGAGACTGTCCACAGCAGCATTTGAGTTTGGACCAGGAGGGTGGTTTTGAAGAGAATCAGTGCTGATAGTGCCTTGGTTCACACCACAGAGCAGACATAAAAGCACATGAACCAGATTCATTCAGGAGAAACTAAGCTGGAAGATAGACTCCAGAGGCACATTTAAAGTGCACTGACTGCTAATGGGCATTCAGCTCATTGAAAGAGACAAAATGAAATCCAAAATGGAAACCTTCTTACATGTGTGCACTGGGTCCTCAGCACCACCACTTTTGAACCAGGTGGATGCAGAGGAAATGGCTTGCATGACTAGGGAAGCCCAGGTTATCATACCAGAAAAAAAAAATGGTTGGGTAATTAGACCAAAGGCTTAGAGAGGATGTGACTCAGTGATAAACAAGAGGAAGGGAGAAGAACTACCGAGTCACAAAACAAACTGACACAAAAACAAGCGAGTATTAATTGCTCACATCCTAGAAATTAGGAGGAAGATCTAAACACAGGATTAGAAAGAAGATCTGAACAAAACTGAACTTTTGGAACAAGATTTCAACTGGAATATCATGGCTTAAGGGGGCTCCAAGTGCTTTTAAAATGCAGTTTATGGAAGGAAGTGTATCATACAGCTTCTTTTAAGTGTAGGGGGCAGAATCTGACAGTTTAATCCATTAGAAAACAATCTTTCATCCCTAAGCATTTTCAAAGCACTGATGCAAGTTCTTCATATCATTATACTCAAGCCACATTTTAAACAGGTTTAGATATTTTTAAGAGCCTTTAAATGTAAAAAGAGAGGGAAAAATATACAGATGACTTCTCACTGTAAAACAAACAAAAAGATAAAATCAAATCTTTAGGATGAGGAATAATGTCTGCTAATTTTGGACAGAAATATTGAAAGTGTCATATCTGCTAATTGCCTACAGCAATGTCTGCAGTTTCCTCTTTATAAATACTGCAGTGCCCACTGTAATAGATAACAATTGCAAATGGTGTCTTTACAAACCCTGCAACAGTCATGCAATTGCAGCCTGTGGATCTACAGGCCAGTTAGCAGTCCTGCCTATTTATGTGTTTAGTTTTATTGCACAGTGTAAGGCATATCAGAAGAGGCAATCAAGAGCATAGACAGTGAGAATCAGTGGCTACTTCCCCAAGCGTTGCCTGTCAGCCAAGGGTTTTGCCATGCATGATTTTCAATTAGAAAGAGGAGATGTGGATTCAGGAACCATCCACGTAGTTATTCAGATTTTCATTTTCTTCTGAGCACCCCTTCAGAGTCAGCAATCAAAAACACAGGATGAGAACTCTCTCTGTATTTAATGAAAATTTACTTTCTCCATTCTACTCTTCTTTCCTGGAGAAATAAAATTGTAAGCCTTCCGAAGCCTCACTTGTTACTTTAAAAACAGCATTCAATTTTACAGCTATTGAAGTTTCATTCTGAGTGTTCTATTACTCCTATTATTAGCTTTCTTCCTCAAATATCTGTGCTAAGTTTCCTTCTCTCCCCTCAAATACCAACCCTCCTGCTCATCTCTTTGAAGACAATCCCACTCTCTCTGACAGAATCACCCCTTTGCCACCATGGGCAACATTTGGAGTCTGTTGGTTTCCAGCACCAGGAACTGCAGGAATAAGTATTCCTGCTACCTGCCTTCCCACTGCTACTCATCTCTAGGAGCAGGCAAAACATATCATGTCTTCTCCTGAGGCTGAGCAACAGTTCTTGAGGTAGAATATCCTGTCAGGAAGTGTTTATTTATTTCCACTAATTGCTCTGGACACCCAAGACATTTGCAAAGCTTGACTCACTTAGGTGCTCTCCATCCCTGATGTGGATAGAGCTGGAACAACACTGGCCACTCCAACAAGTAAAGGTTTTCTGAAGGTTTTGGGGTCACTCATGACAAAATGGACAGCCAGTTGGTAGAAAGAAGGTCACCCAGATGCAGGTGCACAGGCAAAGGATGCTCTCATTCAGAAGCGGTTGATGGGTGCTACAAAGGAAAATCTGTAAGTTCAGTATGCTCAGTATGTAAGAAAGGAACATCAGTTCAGGACTCCCACAGTTTCCTGCTTTTGTTCTGTAACCATTGGATTTAATTGGGCTCTGAAAACTTAAAATGCCAAATATTAACTTAGTGCATATGTTAATAAATGTAGAATTAAAAACTAGAGAGAATGGTAAGAAAGCATGATTTTGGCTAAAACATTCCAACTACATCAGGCAGTGTCTTTCTATAAAAGCAATTCCAGGTCAGTTAAATTGCTCTTACAAAATTTAAATTTTATGCATAAAATATGCAAGACCTTTTCATCTTTTATGTTTTAATTGTGTGGTAAAACATGATTTTGCTCAAGTAATTTTGTTCATTTAACTTGGAAGCACTTTTAAAAAGTCAATGACATGGTTTTAAAATCCAGCACATCAAACGATATTTCCATCAACATACAGCAGTTGCCATAAACAGCCTTAATTTCCAGTCTAAATTACTGATCTAAACATATGCAGACAAATTAATGCAATGGAAAATTATAGAACCCAAACTGCATGTTTATTTATTGCGACACATTTCGCTTGCATCTCATCTGCCATTCATACAAGGTTACTTCAATTTTTCCCCTTTTCATGCTCAAATTGAGAGGAAAACTTGTCTCCAAATGTTCATAACTGAGTTGGTCTAATCTGCTCACTGAACTGTTATTTTCTATATGTCATACATTACATCTTCATTGTTACAACTGTGTTCAGCTGTTTGAGACGTCAAATAACTGAACAATAAGTAAAAATGGCCTTTCAGGTTGCATGTCAGGTGGCTTTGAAGCAGCCAGCCATACAAAGGGCACTGAGGTGCAGAGAATAACCAGCTTATGTGTAGCTTTGTTTCACAGCCTGTCTCCTGACGACAGCTTCAGAATTGGTTTTAGAGTGGCACACGGCACAGGCAGTCTGAACCAGGGCACTACCGAGACCAGCGTCATTGAGAAAGGGTTGTATTCATTGAGGACAGGATTTCTAGTAGCAAAGAAATGTCTTAGCTAATGACATTCCACTAATCATCTGAGGCTGGGACAATAGAAAGTAGATTGGTTCCCCCAGCAAGTGTTAATGCTGGAATTCAAAAGCAGTGAGTGGTAAAATTTATTTCACAGTCTTCAAGAAGAAAAGGCTTCTACTTTACTACAAATTAAGACCTGGTTTCTATGAGACATCAGACTGTCCTCTCATTCTCCAGACTATTTTAAAGTTGAGCCTTTTTCTCTTCTTTTAGACATTGCAGCATATTATGAACAAAAAACCTTAATTGTTCAGTATGTCACCTTCTGTTTGACAGGAGGAAACAAGGAGCAATTACTGCGTCTGTGGATTTCACATGGAGCCAGGGAAGACAATAAAAAACTGAAGCAAGATTTCTTCTTATAAGGGAAAATGAAAGGAAACCGTTTATAAGCCGCTGAATAAATGGCTGTGTTTGATATTACTTTTCTTCTTTCTTTCTCACAATTGAATTGCATTAGCCTCACCTTCTTTCTGTTACTTCTTAAATCTCTCACTTGTCACACACTGATACAGAGGGCTGAGAATGGGAATGGGACCAACACACTGTGGACCTTCTGCCCCTGCATGACTGTGTGAGCCAGGGAGAACTGCTCTGCTCATTCCAGGGAGGAGGCAGCTTTGTGAGCACCACATGCTGTGGGCTGGCCCCTTGTAGAAGCTCAACACCCTTGAACATTATTAAACTGATTGCCTTGCCAGGTGTGGCTAATGGTGGTCAAACAGATCAAAAGCTGTTCAAGGGGAGATGAGGTAAACAGAAAGCATCATATGAGACTGGGATGAAAATACAGAAGGAGAACAGAATTACATGCAGTAATGAGGAATTGATTACAAATACAGCTGAGTCAGTGCAAAATCAGCTGGCTCTTCCACACCTCCTACTCCTTCCACATCACCTCTGTCCCATCTTCCATTCACTTCCTGGTCCCTTCAGCTGACAAAAATACTCACTTTGTGTCACGTCTGACAGCGGATAGGAGTAATGCAGAAAGTTCCACCTGGTACTTGTCAGGAGCAGCTGCCTCCAAACATCCAGCTTTGCCCTGGGCACAGGCTGGAATCTGACGTGCTCAAAAACGCAGAAAGCTTGTGGTGAATCACTTCAAGTTGTGCAGCCAAAAGCTGGCTGGCTGCAGTCTGTCAGAGCAGTGAATATGTAGCAAACTGGGAGCCGCTATCTTGGGACACAGATAACGTTATTCATCCAGTCTGGAACAGTCCCGAGCAGATGTGTGATTTTTCATAACCAGTTGGAAGAGCCACTGCTGCTGGCTCACGGGTCAACCACGGACACACAAGACTGATTTGTATGAGCAGTGTAAGGTTGCCCAGCCCCAAGTGTACAAAGCTCCCTTTGCAGAAGTCTTGCAACTGCAAGCACACATGGAAAGCCATGTGCTCTTCATGCAGTGCATGGCATTCAAATGTAGTAGAGGAAATTGTACTTTGACATTTGGCAACCCTAGCAGCAGCTGTTCTGCCTTGGAGGCCCTTTCAAACCAGTGCCCAGAGCCTGCACCTTGCAGATGTGGGCCTTCAGGTGGCACTGAAAGATGCATTGGTGCAGCCACAGCATTGAGAAGGTCAGAGTCAAAACTTCCAGCATCTGATAAGGCCTAAGGAGGAATGATTTTGGGGTCACAGACTAAGGAATGAAGCCAGAGATGTCTGCTGGCAGTGCAGGAGGGAAGCAGGGGCTCGTGTGGGAGCAGAAACCCCACAGAAGTCATGCCAGATGGAAGCAGAGGCAGCACAGAGCCAAAGCTGGGGTCCTGCACTGGCTGAGGGTGCCAGCACCCCCCCAGACCGTATGTGCATCATGGCTGTAACAGGAACAGTTTTGGTGCCTGGGACACCAGTGCTGTGAGATGCACTGAACCACCGCACGTACCTCTCCTCGGGATATGCTTGGTTTGACTATCAGCAGCTTCCAGGAATATGCAGGACAGCGCTTCATGCCCAAGGAGACATCCAACACTCACCAAACTCAGAGAACTAGCTCAAGTCGCCTCAGCTGTACTTGTCCTATACTTCACATGTGCTTTTGGATATGGCAGCCTTCTAAAACAGGCTCTGGGAAATGATTATTCAGCAGACATTTTAAAACCAATGACAATGAATATGTCTCAGTTGTAATTTCCTTCGATAGAAAAGTTGGACACAGAAAAAAACCTGGGTTTAGGCCTGAAGAAACAGCTTAAAAAAATTGTTCTATTCAGGGTCTGCAAAACATCATAAAAGCGGGTACAGAAGCAATGCACAGCAGCAGCTGCCGCCAGCAGTATGCCATCCCAGATGAGGTGATCCATCATAGATTTTCCTCTTACAAAGGTGAAACAGATGTAACAGCAGCTCTCCAACAGAAAACAGATTTGCCCCAAAGCTTTGTAACAAGCTTGAAAATGGTTCTCAGACAGAACTCTGCTCAAGCACATTATCTTCCCTGCCCCCCACCATACCCAAAAATAACAGCCTGGAAAAATGAGCAGCTCCTGTAGCTACTCTTGAAGACTGTTGTATCCAGGTTTTGGTGAAGTAAGGCAGAAGACATTAAAGCCACTGAATATTTGAATTAGTCTCAGCAGGTCAATTACTACAAAGATTTTCTGCTCTAGTTGGTTGCAGAGAGATGTGCACTTCTTAAAATCCCAGCCATTTTCTGTTTCATTTGTTTGCAGAGCAAGACATAACAGTGTAAAAAAATCAATTGAACAAAACAATTTTATTGGTGTTCAAATGCTTCAACAAGGTGTACGAGCACAAGACCTCGAGCAAGACAAGCAAGCAGTCCTGTAACTACTTTCAAAGACCTCTGCTGCTTGCAGCAGCATAGGCTGAGCACACCAGCAGTTTAACAGGTTTCCTCCTTGATCAATTATTTAGCTTTTCATTCTATTTTGCTGAAAGTGGTTCTTTTTTTCTTTTTTCTCTTTTTTATTTAGTACAATCACTACCTTTAATAAAAGGTGTATCCCTGTACTTCAGTACATTTGCATTTAGAGCACTATAAATCCCTGCTTTCATACCTCCGTTTCAGTGGTTCCTCTCTACCCCCAGTAGCTTGTCAGGCAGCGGCAGCATGAGAAGCCCATAGAAGTTCCAGCAGATCAAAGAACAGGATCTATCAGGCCTCTGCTGCCTCCACATCCAATATTGTGTTGCAGTCCCCAGGGGCCAAAGCAGAACCTTTCATTTGAGAACTTGCACTGAAGAAGTTCCAGAATAACAAAAAATGGATGAAAGCCAACGAAAGTCTGTAGGTTTGAGATGTGCAGGAATAAAGGGAGAATTAACACCATCACACACAACCGTGCTTGCTGTCATTAAACAGAGGAGATAATAAAGATGATGTCTGAGGATAATTAGCTAAAACTGTACTGTAATCTTCAATAAAAAAATAGATCCTTTACAAAAACTCCCTCCAGAAGTCCTTAAGCTTGTATTTATTTCAGCACATTAATAATCCTTTTTTACTTTCATTCTATGTACATATTAGATGTAATTGATATTTAAATTTTGTTCAATCCTTATGAAGCTCAGCGGACAAAAGCAATTCAATCAGAAATAAAGAATGATGTGAAAAGCAGAAAGGGACTGCCTCTTCATTCAACATACAGAAAAATTAATATCCACAGAACAGCTATTAAATAGGGCAGATATTTTTCCTTGCTTGAGTAGTAAAGCCACACCAATTTCATATCAAGCATTATGTGCTCAAGAAAGATGGAAAACAGAGATGAAATTTGCTAAGATGGGGCAGGGGAGTAAGTGTTCAACTGACATGTAATGATAAATCCCACGGTAAACCACTAATAGTTGTTATGTTACATTAATGATTTCTGCTCTGTTTTTTTAAAAAGCTGGTTTTGTCAGTACAATGCTATACAAAACACACTTGAAAAGTAGAGAACATTGAGTAAGAGATAATAGTTAGTCAAATTTCTGTTTATATCCCTGTTATAAGGAAATTACCTTACCATTAATGATCAACAATTAAGGAAATAGCCCAGAAATAGTCTTCCTTAAAGAGTGCAAGGCCAACAGTATCAGAGGGAAACTGGACAAGCGAAGGACCAGAAGAGACACAGGCATCTGCAAAAGCTGCAGATCAACGGCAGCCCTCAAACCCCAGTGTCATGGTTTAAACCAGGACATTCAAACCACAGTGTAGGCTGAGTACCAATGGCTCCTCTAAGCTCTGCACAGCCAAATCAGGGATTAAAATACCAGATAGTTACATGCCACCCTGTTTCATGTCTGAGGTATAAAACAAGGCATTATAACTGCATGAGCTAAAGCTGGAAAGGGGAAACAGAAGCCCTGGTCCAGGAAGAACCTTTCCAACATGCTGAGAAGAAATACATGTCTGATCAAAGAAACTGGCTCCTTTGCAAACTCTGAATGTTGAGAAATAGATGAAACCCAAGCTACTGAAATAGTTTCATCTTCTGATGTGTTGCCTCTACGTATCTTATTTTCAGCAGGAAGGTTCTGCATAACAACACCAGCTTTAACTCCTGAATACAACAGTCTCAAAGGGTATTTAGAAGTACGGGCTAGGAAAATACCCTTCCACAGCTCTAATGCAGACTGGGATAAAACCACTTTTGCTCAGGGATCCTGAAGCTAACATTGAGGTAACATTGAGGTCACTTAACCGCCTATTCATCACCACATCTAATCTCTTCTCCCTTTGAGGGAGGACTACATTTTCAGTATGTTATTACATGAAGTTTTATAATTGGCTTGAACTAGGAGGACAAAATGGCCTGTTGTTTCTCATCATCTAATCAATGCTGCTGCCAATTCAGGGCATTAAAATTATAATGCATTTTCCTAGTATTTGCATAAAAGGGTAGGGAAAACACCAGCAGAAAAAAATTAAATTCTTCAAAATTCCCCATGCCACTTTAGTGCAAATTTCCTACTGTGTGGAAGACGAATCCATATTGCTCAAAATCCACAATAAGGCAAGAATTAAATTCCAGAATAACTGTTCCACCCAGGCCTAGAATGAAAAACAGAAAATAGGCAGGGGGGGAATTGGAAAGGAACATGTACATTAAGTGTGTTTTCCTAGAACAATGACAGAACGTTGAAATAATATTTGAAATTCTACTTTCACAGTTGCACTTCAGTTTCTCACACATTTTGACATAATAATTATAGGAAGACAAGTTATTTTAATTTAAGGTTGCATATGAAAACTCCTATAGAGTATACAGATGTAACACCCCAGTGTGTTACACTGGTTTATGTGATGGCTGGCTTTCTGTACAGTGATGACATCCTATATGATATTTATATTCAATTAAAGTGTCTGGTAATAATAATACAGCTTAGATCCTCAGTTCTCAGGTTGTTGGATAACACAGTTATTGTTTTAATTCATAATGAATCTACATAGAGATGGTGTGCTGCCAAAGAAAAATGGCAATAAGTTTCTTCTATATCAGCACTATAAAATTCGGTCTCCTTTTTAATCCTGTCTGGGCCACACAAACATAACCTTTATACTTGCTTATAAGTCATTGATCATGACACTTCCTGCTTTTAATTTGTTAATATAAGGCTATAGAAACAGGAAAAAAAAGGTATCTAAGTATATTGTGCACACTAATTTAAAGATGCCTATATTCTTAGTTATGAATATACAGTGCCGATAATGCTTCTAAGTAAATTATATATATATATTTCTTACTCTTCTCTTAGAGTTTAGTTTTCATGAACAAGTAATTACTGTAAAATTTTCCTTTTGTCATGTTTTCTATCAAGGTTGTGGAAGAATGCAGCCAGGCAATCACCTATTAATTTCATAGAATCATAGAATAGTTAGGGTTGGAAAGGACCTTAAGATCATCTAGTTCCAACCCTCCTGCTACCATGGTCAGGGACACCTCACACTAAACCATGCCACACAAGGCTTCATCCAACCTGGCCTTGAGCACTGCCAAGGATGGAGCATTCACAACCTCCCTGGCCAACCCATTCCAGTGCCTCACCACCCTAACAGTAGTTAGTAGTAAAAGTTAGTAGTAAAAGACATTGTGAAGGAAATCAGAAGATATATGTTGCAATTCTTACAATTAAAATCCAAAGAAAAAAAAACCCATGCAAAACTACATTCACACAAACCCCCAAAATGCAGCTTCAACACTGTAAGAAAACACTAGATTTTGCTGACAGTTTAACAGCTGGAACAAAAGTGAGAAATAACATGACAACTACAAGTAAGCATGGGAAGGTAATGTAAGGAATGATATCTGATCACTGATATGTAATCAGAGCTGGCAAAAAAGATACACATTTCACATGCTGATTTCTACTGAACTGAAAGATGCATTGAGGGCTCAGCTCTGTCCCAGCTAATGGGATCTGTCAGGTGGTAGAAACCACATGGACATTGAAATCTTCCCTGTTAGAGCAGAGTTACTGCTAAGCAGGAAACAACAGAAAATGTCAGTCTGGTCCCCAAAAGCCCATATGCCTTACACACATGCAGAGCACTGGCTCTGAAGAGTCCATTGCACAGCTGTGTGTAGCACAGCTCTATGTGGAGGACAGCAAGCCCCTGCTGAACAGAGATCTTCATCCACAGAAGAACTGGTGTAGGTCTGAGTAGCAGGTTTTTCCCCTTGTCAAGGAGGTATCAGCATGGCTTAAACTGTTCTGTACTTCAGCTGGCTGATAAGAGTGCTCTGAAACCTATTTCCTATCAAAAGCTGGCCCCTCACACTCATAATGCTTATGAGGATAAATCTGCAGCACTAGAGGTAGCTAAGCAGAACAGCTAAGCCCCCTCTCCAGAGCCAACAAGATGTAACCCAGCTCATGCTCCCTCTGTTCTCATAAATACATAATTTTTAACTTTCATTTGCAAAATCCCCCAAACAACCCTTTCCAAGATTTCTGGGATGACTATTAGAGAGCAAATAAATAATAATTTGACTGTTCTAACCTCTCATATGTGACACACATAGGTTCTTTCTGGATAATTTTTATGGACATTAAATGGAACCAGCAATATTCATACACCAAAACTTTGGAGTAATCTTTTCAAGTTTCACATTACCATGACTTATGAACTGGCAGAAGTAAGAAATGAGGTTATGTCATCTTTAGAACACGGACCAGCAGATTTAGTATCATTGAAAAGGACTGTCTAAAGTGCCTATTGCCCATGATATAACATTAAATTTTAATAAAATATATGATGTTACTTAACTGCATTAAAACCCAGTAACACAGACTCAGGAGTGGGAGACACCTGAGCTGAAGATGTATTTGAACACTTGTTTATGAATTACTGTATGAACAGAACCATTAAACTCCAGCAACCTCTGATTTCTGTCCTAACAAAACCCACCCGGTCTGTAAACCAAACAAGTTCAGTTCAAGCTTGAGAAAAGCATTAAAATTCCAAAACCTGATTTTGGAAAACTTTACTATAAGATGGGTGATGGCTATAAAAAATGATGTTTGAAAGAAGAGTCTGGCTAAAGTGTCTTCTCTTGGTTATTTTTAGCTGGTGAGATGCTCTGGAAAACCAGTGGCTGCTAGAATCAACTGCAGAATATGTTGATTCTAAAATGATTTTCCTACACAAACTGAGGGGAATATGAGATGTAAAATAAACATTATACTACCTTGTATCAGCTAGTCAATCTTATTAGGGCAGAAAGCAATTTAAATGATAGGCTGAAAACTGGCCAGGGCAGAATGCAAACAAGACCCAATTAAGACAAAAAGCAATTTGGGTTTACTGAATAATCTGTATGAGCCAATAACAAACTACAAAAGACAGAGAAAATTACAAGTAGGTTTTGTTTTCACTGCACAATTAGAAGTATTGAAAGAAAAAAAATAGCATTACATTACCAAATAATTAGAGTGGCATTACTTCACATTCAGTCACCGGTGGTGAAGGACAGAAAATGTATTAGCAATCTGAACAGGTTTCTGAATAAAACCCGCTGCTTTTCTGTTAAATAAAGGAAACCCAGGGCTCTGGGGTACTGATTCCACAGAAAGACAGAAAACACAGCCCCTTCATTTTAGATGTTGGGTCATAAGCTTTGATTCTTGCCCTGTTAATAACCCTGCAGTTGGTGTCCAGGCTCTCTGCATGTGGACAAAGTCAGTTTACTGATCAAGCTGGCTTAAAGGTTTCTAATGACAAATCAAACTGCATTAAGTGACCCCAAAACAATACATCAGCCAAAAGATCTAGTAGGGTTTGTGCCAGCAGTTCTCCTGCTTGAGTAAATGTGTGCATGTCCTGGTGTGCTTGTGCATGCCCCATTCCCACTCAGGGTGTGGGGATGCTGGGTTTTGTTACCTTCACCTTCTCTTAACTGTTAATTTAACCAAGAAGGCCAAAGCTTCCTTTCCCCTGGCACATAGCTTGGAGATACAGGACCTCTTGCCATAAGAGGAATAACCAATATGAATTCTTACAAGCCAAAGATGAAAGCAAAAAACCTAACTTTTTAACTGGAAGACTTGGGCACGGGCTCTTGTGCATCTTTCCCAAGCCAACTCATCCATGTGCAAGAAACATGGGTACTTAAATGAAGGTGACTTCTACAAAGCAACTGACTCCAAGGCACTTACCTGCCACAGCTATCACCATAAGAGCACTTAAGTGTTTCATTTATGTGCTCCATCACTATTAACATTAGCAGCTACAGCCTGAAATACAGTGTCCTGGTTCATCAGACTCCTCCTGTACAAAGCTACAGAAAGCCCAGTAACACTATACATTTTTGTTGGCATTTGCATTTCACAATATTCAAAGTAAACTTTGAGTGCTTAGTGATGCCAGTGGCCTGCTACTGGAATTCCCGAAGGCACTTTAGTGCCTTGACTGTTAATTGAAAGGATAACTTCACAAGCTTGGTTGCAAGTCAAGCTAGGAACTATTCTTCAAACCTTTAAACAACTTGCACCACCATAGCACAAGCAAACATAATCTCATCCAGCATAAAGTCTGCAGGCATAAATATAACCCAAAGGGTTCTTTTGAACTTGCAAAGTATTTTTTAAATCAGGAAGTTGTACCAAGCTGAAACATGACCGGAGAGAAAAATGAATGGTCCTTTTTATCTTCCCAGTTCTGAAAACAAGTTCTAAGAATTTAACTACTAGGTAATAAATTACTGCAAGCGAGTAAAGATGGTACTGAAAATACACAGAAAATAATGATTGTGACAGGATTATCAGTGGCTGATTTATATGTGAGTATGCATTACAGAAGGCCTATACCAAAGAACATAAATACTTAATGTTTTAGTATACCTATTTCTTGAGGGAAAGAAGCCATATTATTGTTGCAGTACTTAGTAGAATATTCACTGCAGTTGCTTATTCCAATTCTATTTTAGGTAGGTCTTCCCTTATCAGGTAAAGAAAAGAAAGGCCTGTAGGAAATGCTTACTAGGGCCAGGAGCTTTCTTATGCAGAATATAACATGTGACATTCATTTAATCTCCTTCTACTTCAAAATATGTTGCAAACAAGTTATGAATTTTTCAACACACTATACAAAACTATTCAAGAATTCATTTCAACCATAAGTCCCACCCTGAACCTCATTAGCCAGTAGTTTGCTGCCAGTAGTCAGTATTAAAACCGAACTGTTTCAATAGATTAGTCATGTTGCATTGTTGGGCTTTTTTTCTTTATTTTTTAACTGAATTGCACAGATGTAAATCAGACAATGAATTTGTCCATGTGAAACAAGAATTCAGCGCTATGTGTCACCAATATTTTGCAATAGTCAGTTAATCTCTATTTTGGCAATCACTCCTACTAGCTAACTTGCTCTCCTTGCAGAATGCGACTACCAAAACAGTATGAAAATAGGCTAAATAAGCTTCTTAACAAACAGGGCAGCTACAGCCTCATCCAATCTTTATTCACTGTAGAGCCAAATTAATCTTTGGGGTTTTTTTTTGTTTGTTTGTTGGGTTTTTATTTACCTTGTGTATACAATTAAGTGAGTGTCACAGAAGCACCAATTGAGGTATCACTTTCTGTGTGCTCAAGTTACTACACAGAGATTGCCATGGTAGAGAAGCAGGCACAAGGTTTCTCCATTTGCAGACCAGGTGTTATCAAAAGCAGAGTGCAGCTTTGCAATTAAAGCTTCAGTGACAGGTAAGGTGACTTGACAGAAACAGGAACTCCCCGAGAGCAGCATATTCCACAAAATCAGATGTAGTTTCTCCACCTTTATACATGTAACTTCTAGAGCTCTGTTGTGCTGGCTTTTCTTCAGAAGCAGGGAGGGAACTGCAGGACTTCACCTTCTCTGCTACTGCAGCTTCGAAGAGCCTATTAAGGACACAGAGCCCCGCTTTGATACCTTTGCCTCATTCTTGAAGATGGGTAGATGACGATCTGTCCTCCAGGTCATAGAAGCAAAGTCCCTGTGGGTCACAGAGACAGGTGTGCCCTATGCCAAATTCTGGGAAATTGAACTCTGCAGCTTCTATTATGAATTGTTATTTTGTTCTTTAGAAAGTTCCTACCTTACTGGAACAAGCCTCAGCATCTGAAAATCCACTTCAGATAGCAAAAGACTTACTTGGGTAAGTGAACGCACTGACCATTCAGGAGCTGTTTAAGGCAGTGGCAGACACAAACCCAAAATATACTGCAGGGTTAATTTTTGGCTGCATTTAATATAAGTTAAGAGACAATAGTTACATGCTTGAGTAGTCATTCAGAACACAGTGTTTCCTCTCTCTGTTTTAGAAGTTTAGTAGAAAAAAAAAAAAGTAATGGCATATATAATGACTGTTTTTTCATTATNATACTGCAGGGTTAATTTTTGGCTGCATTTAATATAAGTTAAGAGACAATAGTTACATGCTTGAGTAGTCATTCAGAACACAGTGTTTCCTCTCTCTGTTTTAGAAGTTTAGTAGAAAAAAAAAAAAAGTAATGGCATATATAATGACTGTTTTTTCATTATCACACGTATCTAGAGCAACCAGCCAGTTCTGAAGACTTGACAACCTTCATCTGCCAAACGAGGGTTGCCAGATTCTAGTAGTAATCCTTGTAACTATGTAGTATTCCATACTTCAGGTCAGTTGTGAGCTGAAGTTCGCAAAGATGGAACTTGCATCAAGCCTTTTGTACAACATTTCTCATGTGATTGCTAGAAGAGGGCTCAGTTCTGCTTCATAAACAGATATGAAACAAAAAGAAATCTTTCAGTCCTTACTGCTCCTTTCTGGTAAGATGTCTTCTTCATCTGCTACAATCTGTGCTGGAAGACAGCAACTAGACTTCAGAAGACCCAAAAACTGATGTCAGGCCAGGCTGAAACACAAGCTACAGCTGTTTTTCTGTAGGAAGGCAGAGCTGGAGCTTGGATTTCAGCCTCTCATGACATGGCTATACCAGCCCTCCCACAGGCTGCAGGGACATGACCTTTCAGATGCACAAATAGAAAGCTGAATTCCTTGGACAGACAGCACAGCTTGAATTTGAGGCAGGAGGACATTTAACTTGTTTTCCTATAAAGCAGATAGATTCCTTAGACTACATATGCCCTTCAAGCTCTCTTAAATTACTAACATTAAAATCTTAATTGGTAACCAGCTCTTTCTGCTTCCCCCAGGCAATTACAACAACAGAATTAGACTTAGGTAGCTTAGACATCAGCCTAACCCAGCGCTCTCCAAGCAGGTCTCAAAGCAAAACCATCCATGAGCTTGATGAAAACAGTGCTAGGATTGCTCTGTGGAGGTCAGAGTATGCCTACAATAATCGAGAGTTACACTTTCTCCTTGAAGGCTAAGTGCTGTCTCATTGTTTATGCTACAAATCTCTCCACTCAGCACTTGAACACCTCATCCATTCTGACCCAGAAATTCTGCTGATCTGCTTGGTGTAGCATGAGGTTGACCTCGTTCTTGTCTTGTTTCCCTTCAGTCCTGCTTTTTTCCTGTTTCACTTCAGTCCTGCTTTTTTCCTAAACACTGTGTTTCAGACACATACCTGAAGCACAAGAGATCAGGTAGCAGCAATTCTGAGCTGTGTTCCAGCAATCTTCCCTGTATTTCCTCTTCAGCATGGACATGATGTCTGAGGACACGGTCTCAGACATCAGTCCTAATAAACTTGGGGGTATATTATTAAAATAAATCCTTAACCTCTTGACTCTTAAAGGAAGCCTGGGATAAAGCTCAGAGGCATCACTGGGGAGAGGGAGGTGTCTCCAAAGCACCACCCAGCCATCCTGTGCACTGAAAACATAGTG
Organism: Agapornis roseicollis; assembly: GCA_002631895.1. Classification (NCBI taxonomy): domain Eukaryota; kingdom Metazoa; phylum Chordata; class Aves; order Psittaciformes; family Psittacidae; genus Agapornis; species Agapornis roseicollis. The sequence goes on along the minus strand of NDXB01006657.1, from coordinate 12,764 downwards.
TGTTGCATAGTGATTACGTTCACTGGCTAAAACCCTGTGACTTTGCTGTGGAACAAGAATTTCCTTGTTCTGGGGAAGCAGCCCACCCTTAACCTATCCCCGTAGACTCTAACCTATCTGCTCCACAGCTGCAGAAGGGATGCGAGGTGCCTCCCCTGATGAAACAGGCAGTTACCAGTGGATGTTTCCCAGGCTGAGGACAGCTGATGGCCTGAGCTTGCTCCCCTGCCTTGGGCTCCATCTGCTTGGCTGTTATGGAGAAGCTGGGAGGCACAACCATAGAATCATAGAATCATAGAATAGTTAGGGTTGGAAAGGACCTTAAGATCATCTAGCTCCAATCCTGCTACCATGGGGAGGGACACCTCACACTAAACCATGCCACCCAAGGCTTCATCGAACCTGGCCTTGAGCACTGCCAGGGATGGAGCACTCACAACTTCCTTGGGCAACCCATTCCAGCATCTCACCACCCTAACAGGAAAGAATTTCTTCCTTACATCCAATCTAAACCTCTCCTGTTTAAGTTTGAACCCATTACCCCTTGTTCTGTCAAAAGCAAGTCTTCTAAGACTGTGTGTTTGCAGATATCCAAAAATGGGTTGGAGCTCTTGACACAGGTTCACAACCCATTTTTTCAGGCTAGGCTTTAAGACTCAAAAAAAGGGTTCAGATAAACACCTGTGCTCAACATCCCCATCGCTAACTTGGGGGAGATTCCTGTTATACAAGGGCTGGGCTGACCCCCCTCTCAGGCACTTAATTCTTCCAATTTTCTGTACAGGGAGTCTGTATGCTCTACTGTATGACTGCACTTTACTCCAAGGACTTAAAATTTGGGCACTGGAGCACTTAATTCATGGGTACTAAGCCCTTTATTATATATGCTCTCCATTGGTAACTTTCTGACACAAGCAAATTGATATACACAAGGGTTAAAAGGATTAATGGAAATCTACATTAGAGATAAGCACCAGATGAACCAGACTGATTTTTAAATCCACTTGATTAAATGGGTGTACTTTTTCAAGACTGATGATTCATTTAGAAATTTCTCCCTCAAAGGCTTCACTGATATTTCACATACAGCAACTAATTACTTTTCAGAACACTGTGTACTTGTTCTCTGCTTCTGTGGACTTCAGTGGCTTCTGCACAGTCACTACATCTGGGTAAAGTAAGTATAAAGTGCTATTCTGCTTGACAGTATTTCACACCACTCTGCAGGGATGTACACGGGATCACAAAAGGGGCAAGAGAGTGATAACTGCTGATGGAGGCAGAGATGCAACCAGTGGAAAAACACGCTGCCAAGGCCTTCCCAGGTGGTGGGAGCATCATACTGGCTTTGTAGGGTGAATAAAGCAAAGTGAAGGCAGGAGTAGAATCTAGAGGTGGTTGAGCCCTTGCTGTGAAGATCACAGAGGAGGAGGAGAAGGAAAAACACAGCCCTTCACCACCTGCCCACTGCCCCATCACCACCTGCCCACTGCCCCATCACCATGCCATAAGGCACAAAGCAGTCCCCAGGATACCTGAAGGACAGCTCTGGCAGGGCTGGCATCCTGCTTCCCTCCTTCTGACAAGAGACCAGTGACAAGTGATGATTTAATACCTGCTCTTGCCCTGTTTAACATTCATTTTATGCTAAATTCTTGAACCCATCTGGCCTACCATTGCACCTGGGGGTTACCTGCCTGCCCTTTCTTAACTTTGTAAGTGGGTTTTGTTCAGCTCTGACTCAGGTTTTCATAGCTGCTTGGGTTTTTTTCCCCTGCCTCCTTCATGTAAGAGTGGATTTCAGTATAAAAGTCTGCCAAGTCTTCAAAACTCCTCTGAAAATTCTTCTCAGTGATGTGCATGTCAGTATGAAAGTCTGCAAAGTCTTGTAAAGCCTACTAAAACTTCTCGACAGTGATACCCACAGAACCCAGAGAGGCTGCAGGTTTGGCTGGCAGTCTCACCACTGCCCATCATACTAACTAGTGTTCTCTCATTGCCAGCTTGTGCTCCCTGCTCTTTCTTAGTTATGTCATTGCTGTGCCTCATCTTACATAGGAACTATTTACTTCATGGCACAGGGGCTGAATTTATGTTGTTTGAACCACATAGATTTAAAGGCTCTATAACTATGAAATACCTGGTTTTACCATTTACAATTTCCTTATGCAAAAGGGGATGTACTCAAAATACTCCCCTTTGGGTTCTCCTACCCATGGATTTCAGGAGAACAGGGCTTGTGGACCAGTCACAAGATATGTTTGAAGAGGACAGTTAGACCAACTGAGATTTGTGCCTGCTTTGACAGGGAGATCTGCAATCACTCTTCTCATGCTTGCCCCAGTGGCAAAATCACATAGGATACAGTGCTGGAAGAGCCGACATAGCTGGATGTGAGACAGCACAGCTTTGTTGACTAACATGGGCACAGTGTAAGCCTCAGAAGGGGCTCCAACAAAGAGGTTCAGATCTCCAAATTCATCCAAATTACAGTAGTCATACGCTGCCCTAAATTCACCATCTTATTGAAATTGATGCACCATACTAATGTATTTATCTAACAACTTTACTCTCACACTGCCAGTACTGTCATGAGCAGGAGGAAGAAAGCCTGTGGTGAAAAGAAGCCCTTTAGAAAAGTGTATAAAGGAGATCTTATTTCTTAAATGTCATCACCTTGCTCAATGTAGTGGCTTCACTCACATGCCCTGTAATGCCAAGAGAAGCAAAACTGGGACAAAACTTCCCCAGAGATATGTCAGCAAAGAACTGAGATAATCTTTTGCACTCCGTTGCAGTGTAGGAAACCTGGCTGGTGTATGTGGCAGTAGGGCCGGTTCACCTGAGTATACACAAGAGGAGGTCAGTGTTCCAAAGCCTCCCCAAGCCAGACTTCTCACTTCAGAGCTGACCTTCAGGATCCAGTTGGTCTCCTCCTTTGGAGCTGCTAGAAATGTAAAAATCCACCCTGAGCATGTTCACATATCTTATAATGTTCTGTACTTAAGAAGCAAGATGATCTCTGGAAAATCCATTGCCAGGCAGAGCTGGAAGTGTAGTTTATGGCCACCACTCCTCTGCATCTTGGAGGCAGCTTAAAACCAATTCTGACATTTCCAGGGTTGTTAATGCCACCACATGCTCCCTGCTAAAACTGCCAGAAGCCACTTGCGACTGGACATGACCTCGGCTGTGACCAGTAGAGTGTAATACACATCTTGGTCTGAATGAACTCTTTCAGTGAGGGAGAGTTGTGTGCCAAGTCCAGTTCCAACTGGACTGGAGTGATCTGAGCAATCCCAGGCACAGCTACAGGTTGGGCAGAGAAGAGATTCAGAGCAGCCCTGCGGAGAAGGACTTGGGGGTGGTGGTCAATGAGAAAATGAACATGAGCCAGATGCAGTGTGCGCTTGCAGCCCAGAAAGCCAACCGTATCCTGGGCTGCATCAAAGGAGCATGACCAGCAGGTCAAAGGAGGTGATCCTGCCCTTCTACTCTGCTTTCATGAAACCTCACCTGGAGTATTGTGTGCAGTTCTGGTGTTCTCAACATAAAAAGGACATGGAGCTGTTGCAACAAGTGCAGAGGAGGGCTATGAAGATGATCAGGGGACTGGAGCATCTCCCATATGAAGACAGGCAGGGAAAGTTGGAACTGTTCAGCCTGGAGAAGAGAAGGCTGCATGGAGACCTCAGAGCAGCCTTCCAGTATCTGAAGGGGGCCTATAGGGATGCTGGGAAGGGACTCTAGGGACTGTANTGTTGCAACAAGTGCAGAGGAGGGCTATGAAGATGATCAGGGGACTGGAGCATCTCCCATATGAAGACAGGCAGGGAAAGTTGGAACTGTTCAGCCTGGAGAAGAGAAGGCTGCATGGAGACCTCAGAGCAGCCTTCCAGTATCTGAAGGGGGCCTATAGGGATGCTGGGAAGGGACTCTTCATTAGGGACTGTAGTGATAGAACAAGGGGTAACGGGTTCAAATTTAAACAGGAGAGGTTTAGATTGGATCTAAGGAAGAAATTCTTTCCTGATAGGGTGGTGAGATGCTGGAATGGGTTGCCCAGGGAGGTTGTGAGTGCTCCATCCCTGTCAGTGTTCAAAGCCAGGCTGGACAGAGCCTTGTGTGGCATGGTTTAGTGTGAGGTGTCCCTCCCCATGGTAACAGGATTGGAGCTAGATGATCTTAAGGTCCTTTCCAACCCTAACTATTCTATGATTCTATGAATTCTATGGACTCTATTAATGACTGAAGAAATGACGTTCCTGTCCCAGGGTCCCCAGGTACAGAACAGATATGTGCCTGCTCTGGGCTGCTGTGATACTTACAGCACAGCAAAAACAGTGTAAACCCCTGTTGTACATTAATCACTGACTTTAGCATTGATGGTTAAGGTGTGAATCATAGTGGAAATCAGTTAAAGTATTTCTAAATCATTACAAATACTAAGCAGTGGAAAGAAAGGTCATGCCTAACCTCAAAAAGGCAGTGCTACAGAGGCAAGTGCCTTTCAGGGTGATGCAGCTACAGCAGAAAGGAAAGACAAAACAAGAGAAGGGACAAGGAAAAAAAGAAAAAGGTATGAAAAATTAACTAAGAAAGGAAAAATAAAAGAACAAGAAAAGGAAAATTTCTCTTTTCAGAGGGAAATTACACATAAAAAGAAAAAAGGTTGAGGAAAGTCAACACTTAAATAAATTAAAAAAAACAACAAACCACAAAGGAAAAACAAATACAGAAATGAAACCTGCTCATACATTTACAAGAGGCATTTCCCACAGCACTATTCTTGATTCTTCCTGTTAACACTTTGTGGACATTTGTAATTTACTTTTAAAATCATAAGACCTGATTAAACAAATATGGGTAAAATATGGACACCCTCCTTACTGAAAAGCCCAGGAAAAATACCATATAAGGCTTAGGATAGGACTGGTACCTGCTCTTCCCATTAGCCCCATGGATTTGAAGGCAAATTAATATGATTTCAATACATAATGATTTTATTACTTCTTATTCCCAACCAATCATCCATTAGACTCCCTAAAAATATTTTGCAAGACACCACTCTTCAGAGCTAACAACAGTTGATATAATCAGTTATTCATAACATTTCAGTAATTGCTATGAGATTAATCTCAATTTTGAGGTTGTTCTCTTTTATGACTGACAAGGTTAGCACTTCCATGGTCCCTCCTCTTTGCTCATATTCTGATTGGACTAATGGCAGTGATATGACATAGATTTTTTTTGCCCTACTTTCCACTTTGGATAGTAATTCACCTCTTCCTCTGACAATTCAGATATACCCCAGAAAATTACTATTCTACACACTACACTGAACATAAGTCAAAACAGTTTTCAGTTCAGTTTGCAGGCCCCAGAGGAAACTGCTAGCATATGCATATTGCACCCTCTATAAATGAATGCATGAATTATACATCAACATTATACATCTCAATTCTTTTTAGATTATGGGTTGTTTATAGATCACATTAAGATTATACTGAATTTAACATGCAACATGACCCAAAGCTTGTCTTGCAAGTCAGTCAGCATGCAGTGCATAATAAGGGTACCAGGACCCCTCTTCAGAGAATATGGCTGTACTATCCATAAAAAGAGAAACAACGTAAAGCTTCAGAAAGTAAAATACAAGGAGTTCACCTGCATATCAGAAAGGCTTCATGGCTCCATTAAGAGACCATCAAAAGAAACCAGTAAACAGAACTGTATCACTACAGGCCTCAAGCCTACAGGTCAGCACTTTCTAGTCTAGTCTAACAAAACATCTAAAAATCAAATATTTCCCTGGCAATCTGTGACAGTTACCATTAGATGCAGGTTTTCAAACTGTATTTTTTTCTGGTCATGAGCCAAAGCTAGCATAAACCTGTGAGAGACTAAATTACACTAAAATTTTAAGATCCTGAAATCAAAGGTTTCAAGCATGAGAGAATCCACCTTCCTGAAAACTTAATCCCAGTGATCACAATTTTCCTGGCATAACATGAAAAGCCCTTTCTCAGAACGTAAAAGGCTATATTCCAAGAGACAAATTTCAAGGACTTCAGAAAGAGCAAGAACATCAAAAAAAAAATGAGTCCATGTTAGTAATGCTGTGTGAATGGGTAAGAGGATTATGAAGAGCTTCACCAAGTACATATGTGAAGAAGTACTGGGTATAGGACCAGGGCAGAAATTAAGAATGATTCAGAAATGACTACAATATTGAACACAGTCTAAGCATGTGGTAAGGGAAGATGAGCCACGAATATAAGTAGATAAATAGAAGTAAAGGAAAACATGAGGAACACCACATTCAGATGAAGGGCTGGGAAAAGAGCATCAGACAGCTTTCTGCACTGCTCAGTATCTGGGGAGAGCAAGCAGTGAAAGGACGAACCAGAAAACAAACATAAAAATACAAATTGGTTTTGAAAACTTGCATCAGATGGAAAAAGGCACTTTCAAACTACGATCCCTAGAAGTCTGTTTTAGTATTCATAAAAAAAGGCTGCCACTAATTTACCAGCACAGTGAAAGGAAATGGATATACTAAACACTAGAGGTAGAAGACACTTTCAGAGATCAGAGATTATACTGAGGAAAGGCAAATCTATGAAATCTGAAAGGAATTACAGCTGGATTGAATTAAGTGAATAATTTTAATGCCTTTTTACTTAAAACAAGTTTAATCCCAAAATCACATTTTCTTTTGCAGTCAGAAATATATATTTAATATTGAGTAAATCCAAACAATTTTACACCTGAGTTTTATCCTTGCTCCATATCAGAATCCATTACTCACACAGGTCTGGTAAGTACCTTTATTCAGACTAAAGGAAGGAGTAATTAAATATTCCCATGTGTGATGACACCTGAAACAGAAACTCCTGCCCAGGGTTAAAGCCAGTATAGTAAGCAGTTAAGCCAGTTCAGTAAATAGGCTTCTCTGATTTCTCACTTGATTGGAAGGCAATGGGTTGAAGAAGCATAAGTGTTTTCTGCTTTGCATTATTAGAAGCTGGGGGAATCAAAGCACTAAAAGCAACCCAGCAGAAGGCACAAATTGTATCCTTCAGGAGCAAGTGGAGAGCTCAGTGTTGTACAGGACCAGTTGGAAAGTCACACTTGGCTACTCCAAGTTTAAAAGTTGGTCATGGAAGTCTATTTGGGTACCGTGTTTGAACAATTAAGCATACAAAGTTGCAACAAATAAATACCAATGATTATTAAATTCTGCTATCGATAGAGAGAAGCCAGAAGAGCCTCCAAATATTGGCAAACCATTTGTGCCAAAGGCCAAGGAATTACTATGAGGCCAATGTTCAGGGAAAAAAAAAAAAAAAA